>MU223537.1:1717366-1738295 GCA_018584345.1 Thuja plicata
CTCCAATATATGCAGAAAAAGAAGCATAAGAAGCATCACACCATGTCATCACACCTTTTTCAAGATCCAAAATCTTCACCACAATCATTGCACGCTACTGTAAGGATCAAAACATTTTTAGTTGGCCACAAAGGATAAGGTTGTTCATACTTGTTATCCAAACTAACTCAAATGATAGTGTGGTCCACCAAAACAGCTGGGCATGTATACCATAACATCAGTTGACACCAACATATTTATATCAGTGAACCACGACATCAGATCACCTGAAAGAGGAAGAATGCAAAGCTTTCTTGCAAATTGTTACTTTTACTCTATCAAGCTAAAAAAGCTCAATATCTTTTGTTGTGGACCAAATCAAAATCATGAGATTTGAGAAGTAGCAACCCTTGATATCAAGCAACCCATTCTCTAACCACAATGTGGAATCACTATTTGACAGACTATTCATTAGAACAGTCAAACTTAGTAATTTTCATATACGGATAGCAAAAACCTTCTTCAAAGTTCATGACTCATTATGGATCTCGCAAGGCACGATAAGATCCATAACAACTACTTGACTCTTCATCCAAAGCATATCTAAACAAAAAGATCATTAATCAAATCAACATAATCCACTGAGTCAACCAAAGATCATCACAGACAATGATGTTGAACATGGAGTAACATAATTTCACTTGCGGAGAAAATCAACATAAGATATCTGAACTGAAATACTGCACAAACCTTCTAAACATGTCCACAAAATTGCACACCTTGAAACATCAATGCAAACCAATGTAGAGAATTCTCCAAACCAGTCCTAACCATTCATGGTAACTAGCCCTATAGTCAGCAAACAACAAAACATAACTTCACCCACTAAATAGATGAGGACCTAGCTGGGGACCTAAAAAAATGAAAGTGCAACATTCACAGACTATAGACATTATAACTAGAACTGCAAGCCACCAACTTCTTATGCAGAGCAATGCAAATCACTTTCCCATAAGGACTTCAGATACTCTTTCCTACATATTTTAGCTTCTCATACTTCTACTGTTAATATACACCACATATTGACTTACTATCACCAGACATCTAAACAACATCTGAATACTCAATACCAAACTCATATCAGACTTCAAATACTCAAGCTTCCCATGCAATTGATAGCACAACTCTTTGTCAAGTTGACATTAAAGAAAACAACTAGTTGATATCAATGACAACACTAAACACACATTGATATAATGGAAACAACAACGACACACACAATTGATCTCTTTGTCTTAGTCTATCAACACAACACTAAACTATTAACAATCTACCTTAGTCATCAACAAGTTTGACATCAATGACAACACCACAAAATTGCCAACAATCCCCCCCTTTGTCATTGATGGCAACATTTGTACAACACTCTTCTAAACTCTTTCTTGTACTGCATTTCTCTCCCCTTTAACATCAAGGACAAAGGGCACAACATCAAAAAATCATCTAACCACTTCTCCAAACAACTCTTCTCCTTTCAGGCACATCTCAGTCAACTACAAAAATCCCTCTATCAGGGATATCTAATTTCTACAATAGTTTTTCTAAAAAAAGGAAACCGCTTTCTTCACTGCTCCCCTTGAAAGTAAAAAGAGATATCTACAACATACTCATATACATATTTGTCCTAATAATTTCAAATGCTCCCCCTAACTCTATCGACTTCCCATTAGGGAATCCACCAAAAGTGAATGCAACAAAAACCAAATTGTATTATTATAATCGCCAGTGTACAAGCAAGAATGAAATTGTCGTTTTGCCACAAACTCATGTAGCTCACTTGACATAAGAGATTATACTTGTGCACTGAACCATGAAAGTCTTAAAATCATCCATTGCAGAGGTCAGCAAGGTACACTGACACACCAACATCATAAGAATATCCTCTACATCTTCTATAATATTTGGTGCCTTGAACTCCTAATACAACTTCTTAGACTCCTTAAATATCTAGTACCATACCTCTATCAAACTTCAAAAACTCTTTATTGCATGTTTTAGATTCCCATACAACTGACAACACAACTCTTCATTGGGTTGACATTAAAGCAAACATCTAGTTGATATCAATGACAACACTAAACACACATTGTTAACAATATCCCCTTTATTGGTGGCAACACCAATGACACACACAACTAATCTCTTCCTCTTAGTCTGTCAACACAACATTGAAGTGTCGACAATCTACCATAGCCATCAACAAGTTTGACATCAATGACAACACAATGCAAAATTTCCAACATCTTTAAGGTCCTTCAATTTGCTAGTCATATCATTCTTTACTTGATATGCATTTACAAGGTGAGTCTCATAATCAAAATCCTCTTCCTCATTAAGGTCTACAAATGTATTTATGGTTCCCATGAAATTATCTTCAAAGTGATCCAAAAGAGGTTTTTGCATACAACTCTAATATATGATGGAACACAATTTAGACAATCAAAACAAACACATTTTAAATATGGGATAAAACTACAAAAAATCTAAAAAACTAGATAAAAAAATTTAACAAAAATGGAAAGAACTAGGATCAACAAATTTGAGTTTTAGAAAAAAGTAGACAAGTAATAGGCAACCCTACAATTATTTAAGTCCCATAAGTTTATATAAATAACAAAATAAAATTAGCCCCAAATAAGTAGATAAAATGGAAATACAAGTGAAATTAAAAGAGTTAGTAACTTGGCTTTATTATTTTAAATTTTGGGTACTTGGTAAAGGAGGATCAACTAAAGGATGCAATTGACTATATAAATCTACTTTTTACAATTGAAGCAACAATGTTTACATTATTGGGGGTTCACCCCGCAATGTGATGATTAAGTTGCGGTATTGTTGATATTGCCACCAAGGTTCAAATCCCCGTTGGGCTACTATGATCGCAAGCTTCCGGCTTTGTTAATGCAGTATGGTTGCAGATTGTGAACTACTGGGGTGTTCATGCCAGTGATTTAACAAGGGATCATACATATGCCAAGCCCTCATTGGGATGGTGTGCTTGCAAGCTATGGGCTCCTGTTGGGCTCTTATGCTCATGGGCTATGTCAGACCTTGCTAGACTAGAGTGCTCGTAAGCTCTATGCCCTTTCTAGGCTACCATGCTCATGAGTCTGGGTTGTAATGTATTCATGCCAAGGATGAGGTCCCCTTATTGTGGCCTCATTGGTTTGTAGCTCTAGTCAAAAGCGTGAACTAATAAAAAAATAGTGTTTTCATTTTAACAATTTTATCTAGAATGTTTGCTTTGCTCCAAGGCAAGGTGACACCCACGATCGCTCCTCTTGGTGTGGTTTAATCGCGGTGGTGGAAAAGGTCCTCTACATGTAAATTTCTAAGTAGTTGGACTATGGACTTTTCTCTATCTAAAACTAGGTGGTGCTAAGAGACACCTTAGAGAGACTCCTAGTGTGCACAATGTAAGCGTGTAAATTTTCTCAATAACTAATCAATCTTTGTTGTCAAGGAACATGGTTGGAAAAACACCACACAAAGATGCCTAGATGATAAGCCAATTATGTGGCATCCATGTGTACAACTATTAATGTAAGCTTTGAGTTTTTATATGATGTAATGAGAACCAAAAATCAGTTATTTTAAATTAACTAACCATCTAGAGCTTGTCCTCAAATAAAATATCATTGGTACACAATCCAAATTATTTTAGCATGCAATTATATGATTAAAACTCATACTCTTTGAAAGGGTTGGCTTGAGAAAGTAATT
Source organism: Thuja plicata (assembly GCA_018584345.1). NCBI lineage: Eukaryota > Viridiplantae > Streptophyta > Pinopsida > Cupressales > Cupressaceae > Thuja > Thuja plicata. The sequence continues at coordinate 1,721,129 of MU223537.1, forward strand.
TTCAATTGGAAGGATCAAGCAGTAGTGTGATGAGCCTGATTTAGTGGGGCTAGTCGGCCAACCATAAGATGTCTATTAAACTAAAATTTTATTTTATGCTTTAGCCAACTTAGGCCGACTTATTTTGGCTTTCCTATTTAAGGGGACATCTTGTTGATTAAAGGATGCTTGTGAATGATTTGTTATGCCCTTGAGTATGTAGGGAGTTGGGATGACAAATTCAATGCCAATGTGAAGTACGATGTAGTCCCTAACCCTGCCAAACAATTCGCTCACACTTTTACCTTATGTCCCCATGTGGTTCCTTAAGTCTGTTTTGTGCTTAAAAATTAGCAATGAAAGTGTCCCCATGTAATTTTAATATTTAGCAGAAAATGATATTTTGAAATCTTTTCCTATTTTGTAGATCAGCTGCTGCATAATAATTGAAAATAGGCTGTACAAAAAAAGAAGGGCTGAAATAAGCAGCAGCTCCATATTTTTTAAAAAAAATGTGTCCTCACAATTTCCTCTCCCTCTATTTTTAACATTTTGCACAATTTCTTCTCCCTCCTTTTTTTACATTTCACTCCATTTTTTACCTGTTTCTTCTGCCTCCACTTTTTACCCTCCAAGATTTATGTGAATATATTGTTATAAATAAAAATAATTTATGATTCATATTTCACCATTTGTGGTGTTTTAGAGACTGCATTAGAAAATATTTCATACAACTTTGCAATGTATAGCCATGCAAATATATTACATATCATAAACTTGTTAACTCAAAAAAACAAAGATGCAGTTCACTATCTCAAAGATATTAGACTGTTGGGTGACTTTAGATATCTGAACTAGCATATTTGAAAATGCATAATTTTTTTTTTTTAAATTACAATTGAAAAAATCAATTTTAAATTGATTGTTTAAAAATAAGCAAAAAAAATAATATTCATGGGGCCACCCACTTCACAAAATACTCCTTAAAATATTGAACAGTGGCTCCTAACCAAAATAAGCTTAGCAGTCGCATAGGAAGTTGCCCTTGGCACCCTAATCTGATCGCGATTTTATACTCCAATTACAATGATCTAACCACAAACAGGAAGCATTTAATTCAATATCCAACGGGGAGTCTTTTTCATGATTGTGCAAGAAAGCAACAATTATTTGTATTGACAGTTTTTCCCAACACCTGCCAACAAGGGAAGTGATTGCTTGGTTTCATATGCGAATCAAGTTCACAGTAGCGATTCAAGACAACATCAACAAAGCATAATTGAATGAGCAAATATAGGAGTCAATCATTTCTTAGTGAAGATTAACCTCGGTTTGTGGAATCCAACCAGATTGGGCGTGGGAGTAACCAGTTTTATTTATAGAATGCTTCCATTCAGCATTCCAAGCAAAGCCTTACATGGTGTGGAGTTGCGAATATCCTAGGAGCGAATGAGAAAGTTCCTTTAAAAGATTTGAATGCTCGCAAGTTGAAAATCTAATGTGTTCTGAGTTTGGTTGTGTTTATGTGTGTTTGTTTCAATATTGTTCCAATTTGAGAACAAGATTGTAACTGAGTGAGTTGTAAACAAGATTTAAACTCACATTCTTCTCCACAAGTGGTCAATGAGTTGCCCTCCCACTTTTGAGGAGGGCTACTAGCCTTTACACTAGTGTGTTGTTTATGTTTTGTATCTTGCATCTGTCAACACTTTTACTGTTAATGTGTTGATAGAGGGCCGTTGATGGCCTCTAATTGTAAAAGCTAGCACCCCTACTAATGTGTTGTTGTTTTCTTTGATGCCTTCAGACTGTAGTTGTGTAAGGGTCAACCCCTTTATTAGGCTGCTAATTTTAATCAAAAACAAGATTGTAACTGAGTAATATTCTATTGGAGTATGCAATGACATACATCTGAGTTGTTGTAATTAAGTTGTCTAAATCTTTGAGACTTTGATTTGATACATTTCAATTTTAATAAAAGTTGCAATTCGAGTTGGTAACTTTCAAGTGGATATAATTTTGTCAAAGAAACAAGCTTGTGCCTACAATCTAGTAGCTAGTGAGAAGGGTTTATTGTCCATGTTCTATAATGATGGACTAAATATAATAGTCTGGCAAGGTTTAGGATTAGTGTTAACTTATGTAAAAATAGGCAAATTGAGTATACAAGAAACATATTTATAATTGGAGCAATATAGTGTAAAATAAAGAGGTAAAAGAGCAAGGTACGCACTTTTCTCCTTTACACTTCCAAAGAAAAATGTTATATCTAAAAAGTAGAATAGACAACATACAAGGGAAGTATGTTATATGTAAATAGTAGCTTAGACATAAATGCATTTGTCCAAAGAGGCATCAACTCAAAATACTTACTAAGAGCCATGGATAATTGCCAATTTTGCTACAGTAATCAAGAAAGGTAATATCTTTGTAGGTTAATTGTTAACTAGCGTACTAACAATATATGGGGTTCTTTTGTTTGTCCAAGTTACTAACTTGTCTTTTCACAGTCGTGGTGTTCTTTTGTTTTGTCCAAGTTACTAACTCGTCTTTTCACAGTCATATTACGATCTTTTGTTTTCCCCAAGATAATTGCCAAGTTTCGAATGGAGGTTCATAGTCATTGCTAAGACCTTAAATACATTTATGACATGAATATTTCCATACAGAAACTAATAATATAAAAGATGAAAAAAATCTATACAAACTAATCAAAATTAACCATAATATCAATATTATAATAAAAAAAAAGAAAATAACAAAATACCTATGTTACCAGATTCGCCTCTGGCAGGCTGAAGGTCGGGTTTGATTCTCTGCAAATTCCAGTCCTTGTCAAACTCTCTGAAAATTCGGCTGCAGTGGACCAAATTCGTCCTAAATTCTCAGAGGGACCCGAGACACAGATAACTTTTTTTTTTTGACTTTTTTAAAGTTTTTTTTGTCTAATTTAGTCTATGAATATGAATATGAAAAAACATGATTATTTTGGTATGTGAATAAAGTGCCAACTGCCAAGGTCTTATTCCTGTCTATTATTCTATCCCTCTCTTTCCAGTTTGATTGTGCATACTTCGTTCTATTTGCCAATGACCAGTATAATATCAGGAGTAAACTATTTGGTTGTGATTAATGTTTGCACCGTCTCATTTGCATTGGCAGACATTTTATTTTGGCTACTGCATTCTGTGTTTCTGAAGGATCGGTCTGCATTTACTTGAGAATGTAGTCATCTGCAGGTGTGTAGTCTTGGTTCTGTTAGAGGATTAATTGTACTTGAAAAGCATCTAGTGCTTCGGTTGACCCTTAAAGAATTTAGAGTACTCTGATATGCTTCCATTTGCATTATGTTGGGGCAGCCATAACTTGGACTTGAGTCATAAAGCCTAAGGCACATTTCACTTCGTGAAAAGATCTATGTTCTATGTTGATTTTTGTAAGTAATGAATCCTATAGATCTAAAATGAGATTTGCGGTGATACATTTCTGATTGTTAATATATATGTTGATTTAAAAAAACATATGTTTTTGTACAGAGGAACCCAAAACGAATTCGAACCCAACCCCCAAAAAATTTGAACCTGAATCCCAAACGGCAAATTAGCAAAATACTATTAATAATTCCAGATATTATAAAATGAGCCATGACATATTATATCAATGAATTTCTATTATATGTTCAGAACAAAATGCAGTTGATGATCCCAATCGAACTCAAGAATTGCATGAACAATTTATCACATTTCCCTCCATGAAAAGCATCCAAATCAGCAATTGGCTAGTTAGAGCTAAATTCAGGAAGACACGCATCAGTCTAATTGGTTGCCAAGATGATTTTATGTTTTCTTTTTTTTTAATATCTTTTTTTCTTTGTCTATTGTCCCCAAAACAGCAACCTTATTATTATTATTATGTTTTCATTGAAACAATCCAGTCCAATAATAGAATTTGGGTGATACCCAAACCAGTACCAGTACTAGTACTAGTTACATAGTTTTGCCTTTACTTTGATGTCACAAATTAATTGGGCATAAGGCAATGGGTAAACCCATTGTTAAGACTTGTGAATGAAATATATATTGATACTAGTGAGCGATATATACTCTCTGGCCAGGACTGCATACCAATAGCATTACTTGTTAATAAAGCTTGAATATGTATATCCTTCAGTTCTTGACACTAAATCAATTGAGGTCGATTATTTGTGTCTCAGTTCCTATAAGGTGTAAAATGCATTTAAGTGTTTGTCCTCCAATATATATATACATATATAATTTCAGAATTAGGAAGTCTTCAGTATTTCACTTGGCTTTATTTTACCATTGTTTCACTGAAAATAAGGGAATTTCGCTTGAGTAAATCCCTTAGAGTTGGACCACAGTTTTCCCTATGTTTTTACCACTAAACATAGAATTGAATGCTTCCAAGAAGCTATCTATACCTTGCTTAGTATCAACTCTGTATTTCAACTGGCCCTGTTTTGTGTAGCTTATCATCTCCTCTCTAAATTGATCCATTTGATCCAAATGATGTCCAACAATAAATCCTTGCATCTTTGCACATTTTCCCACTAAGTTTAAGAGGTTTCTTACTCCATACATTTGCTTCCAATCCTACATCCACGGGAAGGAGAAGCCCAGTAATCAGCACTATTTCTATTTATGAGAATGAAAAGCCTAATTTATATTCTCTTACTTATTGACAGGAAGATTACCTCATTATATTGAGAAATCATTCCACAGACAGGGATGCGAGCATTCATATTGATGTGGTTGAGAACAGCTTCCAGCATCCTTCCTCCAACATTTTCAAAGTAGATGTCTATCCCTGTTGGGAAGTACCTGCTCGTCATATGCACCATTATTAGTAATTAATGTATTCCAGCAAGGCTGTAAATCATGTAATGAAACTATCCATGCAGAAATAGAAATGTGAATGTTCAAACCTTACTTGCTCAAAGCTGCATCCCAGTCTGTTTCAGACTTATAATTGAAGGCGTCATCAAATCCAAATTCTTCTTTTAGTACCTTGACCTGTGAATTAAATTTCCACCATCCAGAGAGAGTGGTGAGAGGGTCATTGTTTATGTTGTGATTTTTTCCTCCAACTAGTCTTAAAAATGTGTTTCTTATAATGCCCACAAAAATATCTTGTCATAGTGTTCTCCAATGCTTATATCAAAGTTCATTTTCAAGCAAGTATAGAAAATTGCAATGCATAATACCAATCCTTTCTATCACAGTTCTAATCAGATTTTTATAAACGGAATTTGGGCAACCATCTATTGTTTGAAGAAAAAAGTAGTTCTAAAATCCTTTATACTGTTGTGGCCATGCCTGCATGATGCATCTATATAAATATTACTCTTCCAGCTAGCTTCAAGATATTCCTAGCAATAGGAGAATAAATTTCTGCACTCCCCGAGTGGACCTGACAGTAAAGAATTTTGGCTTTGGTAGGGAGGACATGAGTTCAAATCTAGAGAGGGGTGTGGACCATGGGATAAGTATGCCCTGATACCATGTAGCACATATGATGTCTTCCTACCTACCTGTAAGTAAACAGCAAGTACAGTGTGGTCTCATATTTTGTTAGCTTCCCTTCAATCCTAAGTTGCCTCTGTGCGTGCGTGCGTGCGTGTGTGCGTGCGTGCGTGCGTGTGCGTGTGTGTGTGTGTGTGTGTGTGTGTGTGCACCACTATGCTAATAGTAAAGCAACATAGCAAAATACACCACCATATATATTAATGTTTTAGTCCAAATTGACCATATAGTAAAGCAACATAGCAAAATACACCACCATATATATTAATGTTTTAGTCCAAATTTACCATAAAAAACGGCAAAACTTGTGCCGGGTTTGTCTGACAGAATTTGGGAAGACTTTGCAAGAATGTGATAAGGACCAGACTTTTGCAAGAACCCGACCAGACTTTGGGGTTGCCAGGGAAGAATTTGGTAACTTAGCTTCAATCTAAGCATAATTGGGTCAACAGGGAACCAGACATCATATACTTTGAAAGGACTTTTTTCCCTTTCTCTGTATTACTAAAGCAAGCAATATCTGCTCTCCTACAATTCACCCTGAAATCACATCATTACACTAGATGTTCCATTTACAATGTATTTTTTTCTGTCTTACGACTCTTATCTTTCTATGCCTCTTTAAAACAGAAACGTTAATTTTGTGACAGTTCTTGGCTACATCTGACAAAAATTAAAGGGAATTTTAGAAGAGGAATCAGAAAATAATACGTATTAAACCTGTGTCCCTTTCCTGACCAGCCCCTAAATTTTGGACCAGAAAATAGAGTTACAAAATTCATTTGTCAAATAAATCCTAAAGCACTGAAAGTGGACACTGTATCAGAACTCTTCTTTGAAAAGATAAAAGAAACCAAGTTCCATTTTTTAAAAACAAAAAGGGCTTAGTCATGGATCTAAGAAAAATAAAAATTTCAGACGGAAGAGAATAGCATAGTTCCATATTTTAATTTGCGATTGAGTTTAGTGACTGAGTGTTTTGTTGCTTGCCGTTTTTTTGGGCAATCTACTTTCACAGCCTGCATAAGAACACCCAAAAGCTTACAGGGCTAGGCATATATTCAATTCCATTTATATGATACAATCAACATAGAGCAAACCAACTAAGATGAAATGACTGTTTGCACACTTTAACTTTACAATCAGATTTGACTTGACTTAATAATAAATATGCACATATGGCACAAGATAAGCTTTGTGGGTTCGGATCCTGTAATCAAGCCAAGAAGTAAACCAGACCTTTGCAATTGCATCTACACCGAGGAGCATCTACTACATCCGCAATAAAGTGAAAATAACTTTGATAAAACACGAACATTGATGAGGTTTAAAACAAAAAGAAAACATAAATATGGCAGCATGATTGTAATTCAGAAACCCTCCTGGTATTTTAAGTTTAGAGCAAATCAGTGATAAGGTCCAAATTGAACATTGCCTACCTTTTCATCACTACTTGTGGCACCAACAACACGACAGCCATTAATTTTAGCAAGCTGCCCTACAACAAGCCCCACTGCACCTGCTGCTGCAGAAACAAATACTTGCTCTCCGGGCTTGGGATCTCCAATCTTCATCAGCCCAATGTATGCCGTCAACCCAGAAGAACCTATTATCACAAAAAATTTTAAAAAAATTAAAATACCCAGAAACCCATACAATTTTAACCCAAACACAGAGTCATTAATATAAATTACCTAGAAGCCCCAAGTAATGGGGCAATGGAGCCACATCCGCATTAAGTTTTGTGAGGCCTGATCCACAGAGCACTGCATACTCAGCAACATCAGAATATCCTAGCACAATGTCACCTTCTTTGAATTGTCCGTCAGCGGAGGCCACAACTTTTGAAACTGATCTAGACACGATCGGCTGCAATCAAGGTTACAGTCATGACTTAGTAATCAGCGTATGAAAATTTGAGATTTTCCCATGTGAATATGAATCATTTGTCTCAACCCAAGTGTTTTGTATGCCCTGTTTGCTTTTAAGGGTTTGAATCTTATCATCCAAAATCTTAGAACCAAACAATCTTCTTTAGAATCTCACAAGACAATTTCCTAGGGCCTAAGGACATCAAAAGCCATTTCACCTTATTATCTTAGTAATCATAGTAGAACTTCAGTAGGCAGAGTGGTAGAAGATTGTACTGATTAATAAAAAGAAATTCGTACCTGACCCAATTTGAAGCTCTGCATAAACAATCCGCTGCCAAGATTTTTCATACGGGATCTGAGATATGGGTCCACAGATATCCACATGTTCTTTACTGTAACCTCCCCTTGTTTGCATCCTTTAATGTCCAGTTGGGTTTCTATGACATTGAGATGATCCGGCGTGACAGGCCCTTCATTTGCATAGGAAGCCAATATAACCTGCTTGTTCTTCACGCTAGTTTCCCCCATTTTCAGACAGCTTTGGGTTTTTCTAGAATCATGTCACATTTGCCTAAATTTCAATAGCTATTAAGGAAATTGAACTAGTTTGTCCGCAAAAACAAGGCTACGGTATAATTCGGCAACAAGAAAATGACAACAGCAAACGATAAAACACTGCAGCGGGAAACCAGATTTCTACAAAAGGTTTGTACATCCTTGTCGATTAAAAAAAAAACGTATCGTACTATTTGATTATTTTGGTGTAAATCTACCAATTGGTAATAGGTTAGCATGCATATGTTCTGAAAAAATATATATAGAGTATATGTGATTGAAATCTAATTTCTAGTTTGTGTGAAAGAGGATACTATTGTAATCATTTAATTTTTTTAATTAGTTTTGATCAATCACTGCACAAAATTAAAATTCTTTGAAAAAAATCTATGGTTTATTTTTAATTTTTATTTTTAAATAATTTAAGAAAGTCATTTTTCTGTTTTCATTAATTAAAATAAGCATAAAAATAAGTGTTTATGCATTTAATTAAGTGCTACTAATGTGTGGTGGAGAATTCTAAGAGTAGTTTAATATGTCACAAAAAAAAATTTATTTTAATTATTTTATTTTCTTTTAAACATGCGTATAAATGGATAAATTTTAACTTTTTTTATAGTTTGTATTTTTATGTGGTTTTATTTGTTTTAATTGTAAAAAAAAGGGGAAAAAGGGTCGCCGTGTGTTGTCTACATAATACATGTACAACTGTAGATACATGGCAATACATCATTTTTTATGTAACATTTAATACTCTTGATGGTATGCGTGTTAGAGCTAATTTCAGTGGGAAAGTTTTAACTTGTATCGTTTGCATTATCGTTTCAGAAAGGCATGAGAAAGATAGGAGTAAGGGTTAGGCAAGAGTTGAAGGGGGATTTTGAGGTATGGTGACTGCTTTTTTGTTTTGTTTAATTTCTTGGTTTAGCTCTTGGCATTAGTATTGTTGTTCAAAGTGTTCATTATCATTGCTTCACTGATAAAATGGCTTACGCTTTGTTGTTGGTTTAGTTATTATTTGCAATGTCATTTGAGTAAGTGCTAAGAAAGAGCGAAGCAAGAGCTAATTGTTTTGAATAGTTTCTTGGTTTAGCTTTTGTGTCACTTGTTCAAATTGTTCATTGTCATTGCCTCAATGTTAAAAGGTTTACACTTTGTTGTAGGTTTAGGTGTGGCCATGTGAATATGATCATCTACCTTAAAAATCTTTTACTATTGGGAAGAAAATAGTGAATTAATTTTGTTAATAGTAGGAAAAAGTAGATGGGTTTTAGGGCTTTCTTCGATTGGTTTTCAAATTTTGACAATTTATGTTATCTATTATTTAGCAATGTCGTTTGAGCAAGGGCTAAGAAAGAGTCAAGCAAGGGCTAAGCAAAGGCTTTGAGGTATCGTGATTGTTTTTGTTTTATTTGATTCTTGATTAAGCCATGTCATCCCTTTTGTACAACTATTTATTTGTATTGCTTCATTGTTAAAATAGGTTGCAATGTGTTCTTAGTTTAGTTGTTCATTGTCATCACCTCACTATGAGAATGAGTTACAATTCGTGTTGGTTTAGCTATGGTCGCCCGAATATGGTCACCCACCTTAAAAATCTTTTTGCAGTGAGAAGAAAACTATGAATTAGTTTTCCTAACAATGTCGAAAATGACATGGGTTTTAGATATCAGTTTGATTGTAGGGCTTCTTTGCATTTGTTTTTAAATTTTGTGGGATTTTCTTATTTGTTATGTAATATTCTTGTTTGAGCTTAAATATGATCACACACCTTAAAAATGGTTTTCTGATGGGAAGAAAACTATGAATTAGTCTTCCTTACAGTGGCTAAACTCGCATGGATTTTAGATGTTGGTTCAATTGCAGGGCTTTATTGAATTTTATTTGCATTTTTGTGGGTTTTTGTATTCTTTTGGTGGTTTTTTAATTTTTAGTATGAAAAATTAGGAAAAAATATTGTGAGTATTTAAATATTTTGTTTGATTTCTTGGTTTAGCTCTAGTGTCACTTGGTATTCAAAACTGTTCATTTTCATTGCTTTATTGTAAAAATGCTTCAGACGTGGTTGTTGGTTTAGCTATGGTGATGTGAATATGTTCATATACCTTTAAAAAAAATTGTGTTGGGAAGAAAAATGTGAATTAGTCTTCATCACAATGACTAAAAAAAATTAGGTTTTAGATCTCAAATTAATTGCACGACTTTCTTGAATTTAGTTTGTGAGTTTTTAAAGCTTAAACTTTTATTTTCGAGGGCTCTTCTAAATTACTATGTGCTAATTTAAATATGATTCATTATGCCTAATTATTTATAACAAGAGCACAAATGAGGAAAATACTTTGATCTCAAGCCAAAGAGGCTCATGACATGATTGGAAAAAAAAACAAGAAGATGAAATTAGTAATAAACTTTGAAGACATATATCTCAAATAAATAAACTAGAAAAACAAAAGGTAGACCATATCCTGAAATTCTTTCCTATAGCAGGAGTAGTGCAAATGGTACAAACTGTTATGATTTGTGCAATGTAAATTTTCAACATATGCATCAAATACAAGCTAATTATTGTGCATGACAAGCATACAAAAAATCAACTAAATCTTCATATTATTTCTATACAGAAGGTAATGTGACATATTATAATTAAAATTGAGTGAAATATTAAGAGGGGTCAATTTTGCATAGATCTCAACATTTGAACAAAAGAATTTTCTATTAACTAATTAGATTTGTAATATCATTTTAATGAACAGAGAGAGAAGAAACACAATTAAGATTTTTTAAAGTAATCGAATCTGCAACATCATTTTAACAAACAGAGAGAAAATGAGTGAAAATGTAAAGCATAACCTACCATATTTGTAGACTGCCAAATGTGGGGTAGAGCTTAAAATGTCCACCAAATGCAATACAAATGTGAAAGATCTGAGAAAACCAAGGGCAAAGTTGTGAGTAAATTTTCTGAGAAAAATGGTTGAAAACGAAGTTTATATAGAGGGGCAAATGTCATTAGTAAAATGACATCTATGGAAAAGTGAGAGTAACAATTTAAAAATGAGAGTGAAATAGTAGGAGCAATGGCAATGGGAGTAGGGAAAAGCAATTATTATTAGTCACTACTCCTATACAAGCAGGAAACTAATGTTTTTGGTTGAGCTCTTTCCTAATAATTTGTGCAAGTTAAAGATAAGTTTTTTACTTTTCCCTATATTTTGTAATATCTACATTTTATAAATAGCATTTTGGATTTTTTTTTAAAAAAATTAGATAGGCTCGTTGTATTTTTCCTAGTGATTTAAGTTTTTAAAATATGGAAAATTACAGAAAAAAGGATGTCGATGTGTGTTGTCTTCGTAATACATGTAGAGTTGCAGGGACTGAGTAATACATCATTTCTAATGTAACACTTAATAGTCCAAGTGGTATTTGTGCCAAATTTAATTTCGGCGGGAATGTTTTAACTCGTATTGTTTGCAATTGTCGTCTTGGGAAGGGCTTAGTAAGGGCTTTGACATATGGTGGTTGTTTTTGTTTTACTAAATTTGTCAGTTTTGTTTTGGCATGACTTTTTATTGAAATTATTCATTGTCATTGCTCTACAGTTAAAGTGACCTGTAATTTGATCTTGCTATAGTTATGGCTCTCCCAATGTCATGATTTATATTTAAAATCTTTTGGTCAATTATAGCATATGTAATACAGTTGATTTAGCTATGATTATCAACATTGTTGTTTGAACAAGGAAGCTAGTATTTTCAAAATAGCATAATTCTATACTCAAACCAAGTTGTAAGTCATTTGTACAGTAGAACAATGACAATGTAGGGTTTGAATTATAAGTCATGCTAGAGCTAAACGAAGAAATTCATAAAAATAAAAATTTTCACAATACCTACAAGCAAAGATATGAAATGAAAGGACTGACTCAATAGAGCTAGAGCAAGAAATAGAAACAAGAAAATCACTCACTATACCTACAAATATCATACAAAATATGTTAGCAGACACAAGGGATGTGAACCATTTGTTGAATGTCATCAAAAAATTTCATTGATTTTTAATAATAAAATTTTTAAAATGACTAGTACCTACTATCAACTCATTATATTTTTGCTAGCATTTTTAAAATTTTATTGTTAAAAATTAGTGGACAAATTATTTAAAAATATTAAGAGAATTTCATTGTGTTTTACTCATTACATAACATTTAGGAAACAAACCATGTGCCTTGTCTCTACTAACTCATTTTGTATAATGTGTGCAAGTATGTAGCAAGTGTGTCGCAATATAAAATCTTGTTGCTTGAGCAAAAGTTTTCATTGTATATCTTTGGTGTGGGTATTATGACTAGTTTGTTCATTCCAATTCATGATTGTGTTGTTCATTTAGGATTTGATTCTAAGATAATGGTAGGTTTAGTTCTACTAGTATCTATATGGCATTGCAAAGTATTGTATTCATACATTGAACTTCAAAAAAAAGAATTATTTTCTTTGTGCTAATATATTTTACATAATGTCTACTATGTTGACATGTACAGGTGTGGTCCAAGTAGAAGAACATATTATCACATTAGTTCAATACTAGCACCACTCTTGGTTAAGAAAAATCTTTGGCTAGAAGTATAGTGGTTTATTTCCTTTTTCATGTTCCTTGGTTAAGCTCTAGTTCAACGTAAAAGACATTTTTTCACTTGCAAACATTCTGTGTGTGTGTGAAAATGTGAGTAAATGAAAATGAATGAAATTCGTAATTAGCAACCTAAACTACACAAATGCAAACAAACACTCAAGATATGCAGATGAAAGGAGACTAAATTAGCAAACAAGAAAGCAATTAAAATGAAAACTCTCAAGTCTCCTTTGTTGATGATGTTCTTTTGATTTGGTAGTTTAATATGTGTGCTAACTATTATAGACACTTAAGAATGACCGGTCGCTTTAATGCAACAACATTACTAACATTCCTCTTATTTTATTAAATAATATTTATTATTTAATTAAAATATATCCTTCTACTATATTCTAAGTTCTAATTCATCATTTATCTTCAAATTTGTAATTAAGTGATTTTAATTAATTACATAATTATTAAATCTCTAATCAAATATCTCATCAACTATTAATTAAATAAATTAATGTTATTTAATTACTCCTTGTGTCATTCAATTAATTAAATAAACATATTATTTAACTAATATTCCTTCTTTCTTATTATTGCATTTATGTAATAATTAAATAAAAAACTCACTCATAATTAAGTAAATGGTATTTATTTTAATTAAACTAATTATTCCACTAATAAATAAATAAATTTAATTATTTATTTATTTTCCCGGGTAAAAGTACAAACCTGTGTCACACTTTTATAAACGAAAAGGTTAACAACACCAAAATTGTTCAACTTCAACGACATAAAATTGTCATTTCTGTTTAGAATTTGAAGATGATGTAAACTGAGTAAATGTGTAAAACTGGATGAAGTTTATGCCTATTATTTTTTAAAAATATTTTGAAGAAGAATTGATATGTTTTTTTATTTTTTAATGCTCATTTTTCAATTGCTAAAAATACTGCAAATCAGAGGATCTAGCTCCCACCAATAAACTATATGCAAATAAACTTTTTTTCCTCTAATTTCAAAATATGTTTTAGATGACATGTATATCTAGTGAATGCAAAAATAAAATTTCATTTTCGATGTATATTTTATGGGTTATAACAATTCAATGTTTGACTTACCCAAAATCCGCAGTTTTCATCTCCCGCCTTATTTTCCCTATCAAATCTATACCAATCAAAAAAAATTATACATTATCGAAGAGGACTCTCTCCTCTAGTGAACCATGTAATTTTTTACTTTTTCTGATATGATTTACTATTTTTTTTCTTTTTCTAAATCAGCGTCTTCTCGAATGTTAAAATACCTACTTGCAATATTTAATAATTAATATATTATATCTAATCAAGACAATAAAAATTATATGATAATATTCTTGACTCTGAGCTCTACAAAAGGGTATTTTTAGTTTCTTCAAAAAGTTGATTTTTGATAAAGAAATCAGTTGGAGAAGTCAAAAGTTCTACAATTCTAAAAATTTTGTAGATTTGGCTGCCACTTAGGATGCCACCTAAGCAGTTTCGGTCGGAACTGGTTCGAACAAAACTAGTTTGGCCGAACCAGTTTTGGCTGAAACCCCCTGTATAAATGTGTACCAATTCTTCATCGATCTAACATATTTGGCTTATATTTACTCATGGATTTTTGGCTAGAACTGGTTCGATCGGACCAGTTTCTGTCGAACCTACCTTGCCACATCGACGTCGCGTGGTGCTACTTGGCCGCCATGAGTGTTCGGCCTGAATTGTTTTAGCCGGACCATGTCTGGTTGAAACATCTTGTTTATCCTAAAGTGCAACACAACGTTGTGCTTTTATCCTCCCCCATGTGCAAGTAAATGAATTGTTTGATGAACTATAACTGGTTGAATGTTTGAAGATAACAAGTTGTTGATCACTGAGCTGCAGAAAGTAAATGCAAGACCAGCGCCTGCAGCGAGTGGGGTCACATTGTAAAATATTTATTTATATTAATAAAAAACTCTTCAGGGCTTCGGCCTTTTATCGATAAAAAAAAATAAAAAAATAAAAAAATAAAAAACTCACTCATAATTAAGTAAATGATATTTATTTTAATTAAACAAATTATTCCACTAATAAATAAATAAATTGAATTATTTATTTATTTTCCCGAGTAAAAGTACAAACCTATGTCACACTTTTATAAAGGAAAAGGTTAACAACACCAAAACTGTTCAACTTCAACGACATAAAATTGGCATTTCTGTTTAGAATTTGAAGATGATGTAAACTGAGTAAATGTGTAAAACTGGGTGAAGTTTATGCCTATTATTTATAAAAAATTATTTTGAAGAAGAATTGATGTGTTTTTTTAATTCTTTAATGCTCATCTTTCAATTGTTGAAAATACTACAAATCAAGGGATCTAGCTCCCACCAATAAACTATATGCAAATAAACTTTTTTTCCTCTGATTTCAAAATATGTTTTAGATGACATGTATATCTAGTGAATGCAAAAATAAAATTTCATTTTCGATGTATATTTTTTGTGCTATAACAATTCAATGTTTGACTTACCTGAAATCCACAGTTTTCATCTCCTGCCTTATTTTCCCTATCAAAGCTATACCAATAAAAAAAAGTATACATTATCGAAGAGGACTCTCTCCTCTAGTGAACCATGTAATTTTTTATTTTTTCTGATATGATTTACTATTTTTTTTCTTTTTCTAAATCAGCATCTTCTCGAATGTTAAAATACCTACTTGCAATATTTAATAATTAATATATTATATCTAATCAAGACACAATAAAAACTATATGATAATATTCTTGACTCTGAGCTCTACAAAAGGGTATTTTTAGTTTCTTCAAAAAGTTGATTTTTGATAAAGAAATCAGTTGGAGAAGTTAGAAGTTCTGCAATTCTAAAAATTTTGTAGATTTGGTTGCGACTTAGGATACCACATAAGCAGTTTCGGTCGGAACTCATTCAAACGAAACTAGTTTGGCCGAACTAGTTTTGGCCGAAACCCCCTGTATATATGTGTACCAATTCTTCATCGATCTAACATATTTGGCTTATATTTACTCATGGATTTTTGGCTAGAACTGGTTCAGTCAGACCAGTTTCTGTCGAGCCCACCTTGTCACAATGACGTCGCGTGGTGCTACTTGGTCGCCACGAGTGTTCAGCCTGAATTGTTTCAGTCAGACCATGTCTGGTCAAAACCAGTTTTGGTCAAAATATCTTGTTTATCCTAAAGTACAACACAATGTTGTGCTTTTACCCTCCCTCATGTGCAAGTAAATGAATTGTTTGATGAACTATAATTGATTGAATGTTTGAAGATAACAAGTTGATGATCACTGAGCTGCAGAAAGTAAATGCAAGACATGAAATCAGTTAATGAATTGTACTGTCATTGATGTCAACTTGATATAATCTGATTGGTCATATACATATTGTCATAGACTTCAAGAAACCAAAGAGATAAAGTTTATGTTATCGGTAAACATAAAAATATAGTGTACACCGAGTGACAGTAAACATTGACGGACAGTGCACACCGACGGAGAACCCCAAGCAGTCACAGTGTATACCGAGCACCACAACCCTGAGCATAATTGAAGTGAACCCCGATCAGTTCACAGTGTTGACCGATGGACAACACTGACAGACAATATTAATGCCCGAGGACAACTGGAGTCATTGACCGAGCAAACTAAGAGTTGATCACCGATCAGAACTGGAGTTAGGAAATGACAAAACACTTAGTTGGTAGGAGCTAAATATAGAGGTAACTAATTGATTGATTTGTTTTTATCGACCAGTTGAACTGAAGTTTTAAAGCTAGTTTTATTCCCAGTTGTCAAGGACAAATATAAGGGATAAAACTAAAGAAAGGCTTTAAAGACTAAAGCAATGCATGGCAAGATTTGCGGATCAAGAAAGAATCTATGACAAGAACAAGAAATACAAGGAGATGAAATGGTGGAATCATGTCTATATAAATAGACAAGTAATTCATTATGAAAAGAGCAATGTTGAATATAATTCTTGTGAAGATAGAATTCTTCATGCAAATCTGATCATACAAATTGAAGAACAGAGCCAAGAATTCTGCAAACACCAAACAACAGAGAAGCAACAACATTCACCAAGCAGAAAGAAGGAGAGAAAAAGGAATTAAAGATAACATTGATCAAAAGAGGTATTATGAACTTACAATAGATCTAAAAATCTGCAAACTATAGTTGTATTATTGAACAGATCATTTATTGTTTCAGTTTAACCAATGATTCAGAAAATCTCTTAACCGAGTGGGATTTAACAGTCCTTAATGTATTGAGAGACTCAATAGTATCAAAAGGTTTTTACTTGTTGATAGCATAGTGAATGCACAAGGTCAAAAGACTAACCAATGGTTTTAAATCCTCTAATAGGGTCACACTTAACAGTGTGTTTGTAACCTTTAACAAGGTTGGCTCTTCACCGAGCTCACTTGAGAAGAGTGAAAATTTTGGGTTACCAGTCCCAAGTGGTTTTTCCCTTAATAGGGTTTCCACGTTAAAAATCCATGTGTCAAATGTGTATATGGTTCATTGCTTTGATGTTTTTCTTTACACATTACT
>MU223537.1:1738414-1761579 GCA_018584345.1 Thuja plicata
TTGATTCAACACCCCCCCCCCCCTCAGTTATTCTAACAATTAGTATCAGAGCTAGTGTGCTTGGAAGAGAGTTTCAAGACTCAAACTAAAGATCACAAGATGAGTACAAGGGATGTGCCTAAGTTGAACAAAGACAACTTTGCATCATGGAAAAGCAGGATAAGACTCCACCTCTCAGGTATTGGAAATGATGTCACGTGCAATACTTGGATACTGAATTTGTTTTACCTACTGGACCTCCAAAAGTTGATCAATTGAGAGAGAAATATGAGCACAATTCTATGATGATAGAACTTGCTTCTTCACTCTCCAATGTTGAATTTGAGGATGTCAAATCATGCACCACTGCAAAGAAAATGTGGGACAAACTCAAGCTAGTACATGGAGGAGATAAAAATGTGCTGAGAGCTAAAGCTAAAAGTCTAAGAGGAAAGTTTGATGACCTTAGAATGAAAGAAGGAGAGACCATCACTCAGTACAACAACAGAATCAAAGAGGTTGTTAATGTCATCCAAGGAGTAGGAGGTGTACTTGAGGAAGAAACAGTGGTAAGTAAAATTCTGAGAACCTTACTACTTGTTTATGTTATTAGAGTATCTGCAATTCAAGAAATGAGAGCAGTAGAAAATAACACTGTTACTCTTGATAGTTTGATTGGTAGACTTGTTTCATTTGAGATGAATAACTATGACAATAGTGTCTCACCATCTATTGAGTCTGCATTCAAATCTTCTCTGAAAATAAGTAAATCAAGTCATAGAAACACGATGAGAAATGATAGTGAAAGTGACAGTGATGAACAAGAACTTGATGAAATTGATGCACTAATGGCTAGAAGATTAAAAACAAGTAAAGGTAGATACAAAGGTAAATTACCCTTGGTATGTTTTAATTGCAAAGAAATTGGTCACTTTGCTGCTAGATGCCCTAATAAGAGAAAGGATGAAAGAAACAAAGATAGATCTTATGAAAAGAAGTATGACAAAAGTGATGACCGAGATTACCGAAGCAACCAACAATCTGATAGAAGATATAACCGAGGCTACAAGGACAAAGGCAAGAAGGCTTGTTACCTGGCTGAAAACAAAGTTGAAAATACTGACACCGAGTCTGATGAAGATCTTGAGGTAGTATTTGTTGCTATGAAGGATGATTCAAACGAAGAAGAAAGGTATGTTGAAACTAGAATCATATATAAGGTTAGTAAAAATGATGTCTGGATTATTGATAGTGGTTGTACTCACCACATGACTGGAGATAAGGAAAATTTTGAAACTTTTGAATATTATAATGGTGGATTAGTTAGGATGGGTAATGACTCACCTTGTCCAATTGAAGGAAAATGAACAATCATGTTGAATAATCTGATCAGATGTGAAAATGCATATTGGGTGAAATGACTTAACTATAATCTATTGAGTGTTTCACAGCTGAATAACACAGGACACCGAGTTGCATTTGAGAACAAAAAGGAAAAGATCTATAATGAAATAGGAAGGTTGATCGGTACTGGTGAACAAATAAAAGGTAACCTATTCTATCTTGATAATATTGAGACCACTTGTTTTTTGGCTAGAAATGAAGACATTTGGCTGTGGCATAAAAGGTTATGTCATGTGAATTTTGACAACATGGTTAGGATAAGCAAGAAAAAGAAAGTAAGAGGCTTACCGAGCATGTCAAAACCCGACCATGTCATTCCAATTCATGATTGTGTTGTTCATTTAGGATTTGATTCCAAGATAATGGTAGGTTTAGTTCTACTAATATCTAGATATGGCATTGCAAAGTATTGTATTCATACATTGAACTTCAAAAAAAAAAGAATTATTTTCTTTGTGCTAATATATTTTACATAATGTCTACTATGTTGACATGTACAAGTGTGGCCCAAGTAGAAGAACATATTATCACATTAGTTGAATACTAGCACCACTCTTGGTTAAGAAAAATCTTTGGCTAGAAGTATAGTGGTTTATTTCCTTTTTCATGTTCCTTGGTTAAGCTCTAGTTCAACGTAAAAGACATTTTTCACTTACAAACATTGTGTGTGTGTGTGTGTGTGTGTGTGTGTGTGTGTGTGTGTGTGCGTGCGTGTGTGTGTGTGTGTGTGTGTGTGTGTCAAAGTGTGAGTAAATGAAAATGAATGAAATTTGTAATTAGCAACCTAAACTACACAAATGCAAACAAACAGTCAAGATATGGAGATGAAAGGAGACTAAATTAGCAAACAAGAAAGCAATTAAAATGAAAAATCTCAAGTCTCCTTTGTTGAGGATGTTCTTTTGATTTGGTAGTTTGATATGTGTGCTCACTATTATAGACACTTAAGAATGACTGGTCGCTTTAATGCAACAACATTACTAACATTCCTCTTATTTTATTAAATAGTATTTATTATTTAATTAAAATATATCCTACTATATTCTAAGTTCAAATTCATCATTTATCTTCAAATTTGTAATTAAGTAATTTTAATTAATTACTTAATTATTAAACCTCTAATCAAATATCTCATCAACTATTCGTCTAAAAAGTAATTAAATAAATTAATGTTATTTAATTACTCCCTTTGTCATTCAATTAATTAAATAAACATATTATTTAACTAATAATTCCTCTTTATTATTATTGCATTTATGTGATAATTAAATAAAAAACTCACTCATAATTAAGTAAATGGTATTTATTTTAATTAAACTAATTATTCCACTAATAAATAAATAAATTTAATTATTTATTTATTTTCCCGGGTAAAAGTACAAACTTGTGTCACACTTTTATAAAGGAAAAGGTTACCAACACCAAAATTGTTCAACTTCAACGACATAAAATTGGCATTTTTGTTTAGAATTTGAAGATGATGTAAACTGAGTAAATGTGTAAAACTGGATGAAGTTTCTGTCTATTATTTTTAAAAAATATTTTGAAGAAGAATTGATATGTTTTTTTAATTTTTTAATGCTCATTTTTCAATTGCTGAAAATACTGCAAATCAGGGGATCTAGCTCCCACCAATAAACTATATGCAAATAAACTTTTTTTCCTCTAATTTCAAAATATGTTTTAGATGACATGTATATCTAGTGAATGCAAAAAGAAAATTTCATTTTCGATCTATATTTTCTGGGTTATAACAATTCAATGTTTGACTTACCCGAAATCCGCAGTTTTCATCTCCCGCCTTATTTTCCCTATCAAATCTATACCAATCAAAAAAAATTATATATTATCGAAGAGGACTCTCTCCTCTAGTGAACCATGTAATTTTTTATTTTTTCTGATATGATTTACTATTTCTTTTTCTTTTTTCTAAATCAGCATCTTCTCGAATGTTAAAATACCTACTTGCAATATTTAATAATTAATATATTATATCTAATCAAGACACAATAAAAATTATATGATAATATTCTTGACTCTGAGCTCTACAAAAGGGTATTTTTAGTTTCTTCAAAAAGTTTATTTTTGATAAAGAAATCAGTTGGAGAAGTTAGAAGTTCTACAATTCTGAAAATTTTGTAGATTTGGCTGCCACTTACGATGCCACATAAGCAGTTTCGGTCAGAACTAGTTCAAACAAAACTAGTTTGGCCGAAACCCCCTGTATATATGTGTACCAATTCTTCATTGATCTAACATATTTGGCTTATATTTACTCATGGATTTTCAGCTAGAACTGGTTCGGTCGGACCAGTTTCTGCCGAACCTACCTTGCCACATTGA
Organism: Thuja plicata; assembly: GCA_018584345.1. NCBI lineage: Eukaryota > Viridiplantae > Streptophyta > Pinopsida > Cupressales > Cupressaceae > Thuja > Thuja plicata. The sequence goes on from MU223537.1 coordinate 1,742,141, forward strand.
CATCGCGTGGTGCTACTTGGCCACCACGAGTGTTTGGCCTAAATTGTTTCAGCTGGACCATTTCTAGTCAAAACCAGTTTCGTTTGAAACATATTGTTTATCCTAAAGTGAAACTCAACATTGTGCTTTTACCCTCCCCCATGTGCAAGTAAATGAATTGTTTGATGAACTATAACTAATTGATTGTTTGAAGATGACAAGTTGATGATCACTGAGATGCAAAAAGTAAATGAAAGACATTAAATCATTTAATGAATTGTATTTTCATTGATGTCAACTTGATATAATTTGATTGTTCATATACATATTTTCATAGACTTCAAGAAACCAAAGAGATAAAGTTTATGTTATCGGTAAACATAAAAAGACAGTGTACACCGAGTGACGGTAAACACCGACGAATAGTGCACACCAACAGACAGAGAACCCCGAGAAATCACAGTGTATACCAAGCACCACAACCCTGAGCATAACTGAAGTGAACCCTGAGAAGTTCACAGTGTTGACCGACGGACAACACCGATGAACAATATTGATGCCCGAGGACAAATGAAGTCATTGACCAAGCAAACTAAGAGTTGATCACCAATGAGTTAGGAAATGATAAAACACTTAGCTGGCAGGAGCTAAGTATATAGTTAACTAATTGATTGATTTGTTTTTATTGACCAATTGAATTGAAGTTTTAAAGCTAGTTTTATTCCCAGTTGTCAAGGAGAAATATAAGGGATAAAACAAAAGCAAGGCATTAAAGATTAAAGCAATGCATGGCAAGATTTGCGGATCAAGAAAGAATATATGCGAAGAACAAGAAAGACAAGGAGATGAAACGGTGGAATCATGTCTATATAAAGAGACAAGTAATTCATTATGAAAAGAGGAATGTTGAATATAATTCTGGTGAAGATAGAAGTCTTCATGTAGATCTGATCATACAGGCTGGAGAACAGAGCCAAGAATTCTGCAGACACCAAGCAACATAGAATCAACAAAAATCACTGAGCAGAAAGAAGGGGAGAAAAAGGAATATAAGAGAACATTGATCAAAAGATGTATTATGAACTTACAATAGATCTGAAAATATTTGAAGTATAGTTGTATTATTGAATAGATCATTTACTGTTTCAGTTTAACCATTGATTCAAAAAATCTCTTAACTGAGTGGGATTTAACACTCCTTAATGTATTGAGATACTCAAGAGTATCAAAAGGTTTTTAATTTTTGATAGAATAGTGAATGCACAAGGTCAAAAGAATAACCAATGGTTTTAAATCCTCTAGCAAGGTTGCACTTAACAGTGTGTTTGTAACTTTAACAGGGTTGGCTCTTTACCGAGCTCACTTGAGAAGAGTGAAAATTTTGGGTTATCGGTCCCAATGGTTTTTCCCTTAACAGGGTTTCCACATTAAAAATCCATGTGTCAAATGTGTATATGGTTCATTGCTTTGATGTTTTTCTTTATACATTACTAAACTAGGATTGATCAGTAAACACTAAGTTACATTGTTGCTATTCGGTAAAACTTAGAAAAGGATAAAATGGTATATTCACCGAGCAGTATAACTTTGATAGAATTAATTAAAGGCATACATCTTGTAGGACTGAATGATAACTGAAGGTATTATATTATTTATATATCTTTTGGTTGGATTATTGGATTAATTTTTGAGGCCACTGATTCACCCCCCCTCCCTATCAGTTATTCTAACATTATTTTATTTATTTATTTGTAAATTATTCTCTAACTTCTAACTAATACTAACCCTCAGTCTAAATTCTCAATCAACTTTTCTTGACTGATCAATCAATTCAATTATCTACTTAATCTATCGAGTCTTATATTCCACCTCATCAATCAAGTCTTCAGTCAACCCTTCAATCTATTTAGTTAACAGATTAATCTATCCTATTGACTAGGCAATCAATTTAGTTCAACTCCCACTCGCTCTGAGTTTAACTCTTTTTATCATAGCCAATCAGTCCCACCAATCATGAAATCTTGATTGTAACCTCAAAAATCTTATAAATAGAGAGCTAATTCTCTTAATTTGTCAACCATACGCACTTCAAATTCTTATGTTGGCACATAGAGCACTCATTTCTGAGAGCCCACGTTGCATCAAGAAGGAGAACATAAAAGAAGGACATTTGATGGTTTTCATATGTTATTATGGAGTTATTTAATTTCTTATTCATTTGTGCATTTCATTGTGTTCATTCCTCTTTTGATTATCTAAGGTTTTGTACTAATCTATATTAATAGATCTTTGTGTGGTGAGATTTGTGATGTTACTGCAGTTTATTCCTTGATCCTGAAACCCCGATTACAACTATTTTGTCCTCAAGAGTGCTCAATGTAGCTCCATGAGTATGCAAAATGGCTATGATCATTGATGATGATGATATAAGTGATGAGATGCAGTGATGATGATTCTAAGATGGGTGAGATAATGGATAAAATGATGATGATATGCAAGATAATGGATGCAAAACCTAAACTATGGATTTGATGATGCTATGAGTGTGGAGTCAATTTGGCATTATGATTTTAATATGCATGAAAGTGAATGATAAATCTAAAGACAAAATGACATTATGAATTTTCATAAAATGGAAGTGGATCCTTTGTGAATGAAAATGATGGGATTAAATAGGAAAATGGAGGAAATGTGAGGGGTCTTCAAAATGCAACACTTGTCCTCATTGAGGACAACTGGAAATACAAAGGGTGACATGTAAAGGGAAGGCCATGTGTCAATTTTAGGGAGTTGGCACCCAAAACTGAGATTAGTTTCCCATTTATTAAAAATAGGTCTGTACACATATTTGGGGAGGTTAGGATAAGGTTAGTTAATTGGGAGGTTTGGAAGGATAAAGTTGGTTTGAGCCAAGGGTTGGTTTGAGGGTTAGTTAGTGGGATGGGGGTTAGATGGAGGCTAAAGGGGATAAGGAACCAAGTATTAGTTAGTCGGTTAGTTTAGAGGAATGGTTAGTGGGTGGTTAAGGTTAGGATTCATGTCCTCAATTAGGAATTAAATAATTTATTTAATTCAAATTGGAATAAAGACGAAAAGGATAAAAAGATGAATGAAATAATACAAATAGATTTTATTTATTTTATTTAATAGAGGAAAGGGGGTAATTAATTAATTAGATGGGCATGGGTTCCCATTGATCAATTAAACGACAAAAGCTTAATTAATTAAATTAATTTAGCTAGGGGTGACATTAACCAATTAAAAATGTCTTATTATTTAATCAATAATGTCATTTAGGATAACTAAATTCAATTAATATAATTAATCAAATTTAGATGTCTATAGTTACACAGAAGAAAAATATGTCACATAACTTGATTAAAGTAGAAACATAGGAATTAGAAAACCATCTAGAAATAATATCAATTGATCAAGTTTTGGATAATGCACAATGTTTCTAAATTGATTCATTCAATTACACAGTTGGATTTTTTTTTGACACATTTCATGGCTTTCTTTATTTTCAATATACACCTAAACAACTGTATAATGGTCGTGTAGATCATTTCTTGCATTGCCTTCACAATGGTTGTGCTTGAACTTGAGTTGCATTCAACAATGCTTTATGAATTGCATAAGATACATGAAAAATACACATTTGTATATAATGAGGCTTTTATCAATATAAAATAATGAGAATGGTGAGGTTAGACTTTGGGGTGATTTTTTTTATGTGCAATGGTCAGCAAGTTGGTTAAACATACCTATATGCATGTGATCTCTCATACGCAAGAGATCGTATTTGCATTTCAATAAAGATGTTTACCATCATACAATATCAATTATTTTCCACAATTTAAATCTAATTGCTAGACATTATGAACATATCTTCTCAAGGATAAGCTCACACAATTGCCCTCAAAACATGCAAGTGTAGTTGTTAATTACAAATTACGATTTTGACTATGCATAAAGCACAATTGTAAAATCTTTTGATGCACTTGGACTTTGTTGAGTCGATATGTTTTTTCTTGCATGTGGTGAAAGGATGTTCGGTGGTAAGGCTTTTCTAGTCGATGCACAGTTTGATGCAATAGCCTTATGATTATTCACTCCTCAATCTTTGGTCAATGCACAGAAAGTGCAAAACAAATTTTCCCTCGCATGTTTCGATATATTACAGCAACATGCTTCATAAAATAGCAATTGTCTACCACAATTGCAAATGATTGTTTCTAAACTTAGAATGCCATATGCAGAGGGTAAATTTGAAGGTTTTGAGTTTTTCACACATATTTGATAGAACTATATACTGTTAGAATTCGTATAATTCATACACCAAGATCCACTGTAGCAAAAACCTGTCACAAAAGCAAAGAATGGAGACATAAAAAAGAATGTTCTAAAAGATGAACTATTCATTCAGAGAGGAAATGATTAAAATACAAAGAGATCAATCCTTATAAAAGGATATCAAAACTTTAAAGGGGAAATATCTAGGTTGCATGATAATAATTAATAAAAAATTAACTATTATATACCTAAATTTTAGCTTAACTAAACTAGAGATAATAAGTAACTTAATAATTAAATCAAAATGATTTAATTAATAAGTGAAATAACTTATTACTTTAACACCCCCNTTAACCCCCCCCCCCCCCCCCCTTAAGATAAACTTAGGGAGAAGATAAAAAACTAGTAACAACTATTGAAAGCAGGAAAATGGGTCCTAGCAACATGGCCTGATCAAGTACCCAAGTACAAGAAATCTATGTAAAGAGGAGAAATAGAGAAAACCACATGGGAAAAACTCTACTCCAAAAAGAGATGGAAAAAGCATGTTGAAAAAAAACATGAAGGGATGAAGGCATCTCCTCACTGAGAACCCCCAAGGACAACTTCCTTCACCTATAGCATAGCATGCAACTGAAGATAACGCGGAGATGCCAAAGGTTTAGTGAAGATGTCTGCAACCTACTCCTCTCTAGGTATGTACTCCAAGATGAGAGCACCATCCTGAATCAATTGTTTGATGAAGTGCATGTGGATCTCAATGTGTTTGGTACGTTGATTCTCTACTAGGTTGCGGGAAATGTGTATGGCACTCTGATTGTCACACCAAAGAATAGTAGGATTAGCGGGAGGAAAACCAAACTCAGTCATCAACTGATGAAGCCACCAAATTTCTTGACTGGCTAACACCGTTGCTCGGTACTTAGTTTATGTAGATGATAATGCAGTAGCAGAATGCTTCTTGCAAGACCATGTGATAGGACCAGAACCAAGGAAAAATACAAAGCCATAAGTAGACTTCTGATCATTAGCATCACCATCCCAATCTGAGTCAGTGAAGCCAATGATGTGTGGAGAACATGATGTGTAGATGTCATAATGTTAGTTCCCTAAATATACCACAAAATATGTTTGGAAGCTTGCCAATGGATCTCATGAGGATCATGGTAGAACCTAGAGACAAGTCCAGCCGCAAAGGAAATATTAGGATGGGTGTCTATCAAGTACAAAAAACTACCAATCAATTGCTTGTACAAAGTGGAGTCCAGTGAAGGTGTAGGATAAGTGGAAGACAACACAACACTTGACTAGAACAGTGTAGGCGCAGGCTTGCAAGCAAACATGTCAAATCTGTAAAGCATATCAAGAGCATACTTCTGTTGAAAGAGTGAAATCCCATCGGAAGAACGAATAATCTGTAGGCCCAAAAAATAATGCAAAAGACTGAGATCAGTCATCTCAAACTGTTCCATCAATGCTCAATGTATATCCTGAATCATGGAGCATGAGTTACCTGTGATGAAAATATCATCAAAATAAAGCACAAGTATCACAATGTCAACCCCTTGATGTTGAAGATACATTGTGTGGTTGGAATGACGTGTATAGTGTGTAGAAAGGAAGAAGGAGTCCATCTTCTCATACCAAGTCTGAGGGACTTCTTTGAGACCATATAATGAACATCTAAGCTTGTAAACTAAGAAAAAGTCCTGCACAAAACCCTGGGGCTGCTCCATATAGATCACCCCTGGAGGTCCCCATGTAAGAAGGCATTCTTCACATCCATCTGAAACATTTTCCATCCTTGTGAAGCTGCAAGTGAAAGTACAAGGCAAATAGAATTCATTTTGGCAATAGGAGAAAAGTTCTCAGAGCAATCAATACCCTCCACCTGCAGCATACTTAGTATGCTAAAACCACCTGCACTGAACCAACTTTCTCCCTTTCAAAATAGAAAAAAAATCCCAATTATGATTCTTCATCAAAGAAGAATACTCCTCATCCATAGCCCTATCCCACTTTGTGTGACCTATCACCTCGAAGAAATTCTAAGGGCCGTCCAAAATGGAATGACTCAGAAGGGTAGAACCAGATGTATGAGCTCGAGTATGACGTCTATCTATAGGATCACCAGCCAAAGAACCTGTTGCATCAATTGTAAAATGAGCCCACTTGGGAAATCCTAGATCAGTTGGTGGTGGTGGAGATGGTGAATCGTCATCATCATCATCAAGTGAAAAAGTATCCTCAAGAGATGAAGATGGAGGAGTAGATAGTGAGGGAGAAGCTAGTGATGGAGAATCCATTAGAGGATGACACTCATCAAACTGGACATACCGTCGAAACAAGACCTCTTGTGAATTAGGATCAAACAACTTGTACACCTTGGAATCCTCACAATAGCCAACAAATATGAGTGGTCAAATCTTCCTCTCCATGGATTTTCTTTGAGAATTTGGAATAAATGCCCAAGCCTCACTACCAAAAAATTAGAATGTGGAAACATCAGGCTTGATCTGAGACCAAGCCTCCTTAGGAGTCATATGTCATAAAGCCTTATGAGGTATATGATTCTGAATATAGTTGGCACAATTAATTGCCTCAACCTAAAAAGAAGCTTGCATAGCACAAGACTAAAGCATACAATTGGCCATCTCCCGTGATGTTCTATTCTTTCTCTCACCAACACCATTCTGTTGAGGGGTGTGTGGAATTGTCAACTGATGTTGTAAACCATGCTCAGTGCAAAAATCCATGAAATCTTGATTCACATAATCCCCCCCATTTTTGATGTGTATCCTCTTGATAGAAAGACCAGATTGATTCTCCACAAATATCTTTAAGACATGAAAGGTATCAAAGACATCATACTTGTACTTGAGAAAATACACCCAAGTACACCTAGAGAAGTCATCAATGAAAGTGAGCACAAAGTGAGCCCTTAAAAATGAAGGAGTTGGAAATGACATGAGATCATTGTGTACAAAATCCAAGGGTGCCTTAGCACGAGTGGCTCAACTTGTAGGAAAAGGATCCCTGTGATGTTTTCCAAGAGCACAACTTTGACATACAACATCGATACAGGAACTCGAAGGAAACCCACTCAGAAGTGCATGTGTAATTATATGTTGTAAGTATTTGTAATTGACATGGCCAATATGCTCATGCCAAAGTCTGCTCATTGTATCTGCATGTGCCACAAGAGAGACCCTAGAACCCTCTGAACTCTTGAAGCCATCAAACATGTATAAGCAAGACTGAGGATCAACATTGCCAATAGCCACAATCATATCAGGATCATGTAGGTCTCGAATAAACACATCATGTGGTGAGAAATCAACTATCTTTCCAAAGATAGAATGGCAAACATGATAAATAGAAAGGAGGTTTTTTGAAAGGTCAAGAAAAAGTAGTACATCTTGAAGACAACCACCTGAGAATGAGACAGTACTAGAACCTGCAACTGTAAGTTGTGCTAAGTCACCAATAGAAATATGTGAAGTATGATTGGGTGCAAGTGCACTGACTAGCTACTAAGAGTGTGACATGTGGTGAGAAGAACCTAAATCAATAATCCATGTGGATCCAAAAGACAAAGCTCATGTAGAAAGAGCATGTCCTTTCCCCGTTGAAGTGGAAGGTGTCTGAGATGAGGTGATATGATGTTGTTGCATGGCTTCCTCTAAAGCCTTTAACCATTTACAACACCTGAAAACTGGATGGCCTTCCTTGCCACAAAAAATAAAGGATCACATGTGTTCTTCGTAGTCTTGGAGGAAGACTCACTAGACTTTGAATATTTCCCTTGCTTGGGATGGAAATGTGGTTTTGAATCAAACTTAGGAGGTGGCTTGGAGGAACTCTCATTTCCTAGTAAATATTTCTTTGGCTTTGGTTTTGGCTTATGTTTCTCCTTAGATGTTTGAGCAGCCAATGCTTGGTTCTTTGATACTATGAGAGAATCAAGTTGAGATAGCTTCATGAGTCAAATGATCACAAAACACATAAAATGTAGGCATGGTAAATCATGCACCCAAAGCATCCATGGTAGAATGGAAGGTAGAAGAAAATATCTTAAAGGGATGATGAAGATTAGAAAGAATAAGGTGAATGCACTTTGAATATGTCTTATTCTTTCCACAACCCTGTAAGATAGACCTGATAGATTTGAATTTCATCAAGAAATCCTAAATAGAAGGAAATGACTCAGGACCCAAAGTTGTCGATTATGCCTCAACCTGAAGTTCCATGAACTCATTGATTGTGCCAAAGAGAGTTTGAAACTTCTCCCACATATCAAGATGAGTATCACAACCATCAAGATGAAAGAGTAAACTATCTGAAACATGCAAAGAAATCACACCCATGGCCTCATCCATCTTGTTTCTGTGTTGCATGATCTCGTAAGGACAAGTCAATACTAGCTGAATGGCATCCAAATAAGACCATAACCCTTGTGACCTGAGAATCCTAGTCATACACAATTTCCACAAATAGGAATTATGTGGACTGAGAAGCTCAACTGATGTTGAATCTGCCATTGTTGCATTGCTCTGACTATTTAATTATTAGTTATCTTTCAAAACTAGACAGAAGATGCATAAGGGTTTGTATTTTATGTTGTTGAGTGTTCTGATTTTTGTGAAATAACTGATAGAAAATAAGAAAAAATACCCCCCACAAAGAGAAATACCAAACCCTAGTACAAACTGAAAAGCTAGAAGGAGATACAACGCAAGAAATGCTTCGGATTGAATGGGAAACTACTTGATCAAATTTCTCAGAAAATAAACTTCAGATCTAAAGAGATCTCATCAAGAGCTTTCCAACGCTTATTCATGATCAAAAAATGAATTTTCTATGCACATTCTGGAGGCCTAGGAGTGCATAAAAGAAGCCCTCACTTTGACTGGCAAAAGAGGCAATGAAGTAGAAAAAATTGAAAATCAAACCTATACCAAAGTCTTCGTCTTGGAATCATCTTTTCGACAATATCTCATTTGCAAAAAAGGACCTATGTTTGCTCAAGTTACATGCAAAAAACCAAAGACTACTCCAAAACAAGAAGAGTACCAAGAAATCTCAGCTAAAGTTGGTGAAGCTGGACTAAATCTAGCAATGTCGCTAAATATGGCGGGACTGCCAAAATTTTGGCCAAAATTGGCAGAGTGATTTGGGCTAACTGTGTGATGACGTAAACTAACGTGGCAAGCATGCATGTTGATAGGGTAGAGAAGGCGGAGGTGGCGGTGAAAAAAAATTATATGCCCAGAAAATAAGGTTGAAGCCTTGGGGCTTGCGCACGGCTGTGGGCCTACACACAAACCTTGGGGCATGTGTATGGTTGTCGTGTGGGGGGAGGCCCCATCGCTTACCTACACGTAGGTGGGTGGGGTACGAACCCCCTAAAAAAGAATTATATTTTTTCGAGACTTGTTTTCTCAGTGTCATCTATATGTGTAGAAAATGATAAGATCTCACATTTCATGATAAAGGTTGTAAAATTAGAAAAGGAATCTTAGGAAAACTTGTAGCAGAAGGAACCAAGACTGATGGTAATGTTTATCAACTTGAAGAGGCTAGAGAAGGTAGTTGTTTGTTGGCACAAACTAGTGATTTTTGTCTATGGTACAAAAGGATGGGTAACATCAACTTTGATAATACGGTGAAGATCAGTTCTACAAAAGCAGTAAGAGACATGCTAAGGATCATCAAGCCCACAAACACTTTATGCAATGAATTTCATATGGGAAAAAAAACAAGTACAAAATTCAAGAGAAAGGAGTATTCCTCTATAAAACCCTTGGAGATAGTGCAAACTGATCTATGTGGACCTTCCATGACCAAAAGGACTCAATGATGAAAGGTATCTTGTGTTATTTATTGATGACTATTCTAGGATGACTTGGGTAACTTTCTTAAGAGAAAAATTAGAAGCTCTAGAGAATTACAAAGCTTTCAAATCTTTGGCTAAGAATGAAGTGGATGCTAAGTTTAAATGCTTGACCTATTTGATAGAGGGGGTAAATTTATTTCAAATGAGCTTGAGAACTATTGTGAAGATCATGGTATTAGGAGAAAATTTTCTTCTCCTACAACCCCACAACAAAATGGGGGTAGTGGAAAGAAAGAATAGAACAATTCAATAAATGGTAAGAACAATGACAAAATTTATGCAAATATTTTGATGTATATTGGAAAGAAGTAGTTCACAGTTTAGTCTACATCCTAAAAAAAGTACAGTTGAGGGTCAATAGCTCTAAGACCCACTATGAGCTATGGTATGGAAGACCTACTACAGTCAAGTATTTCAAAATTCTAGCAGTAGATGCTACATCAAAAGAGATTAAGAAGATTTCATTAAGTTTGAGTCAATATGTGATGGAGGAAACTTTCTTGGTTACTCAAACAAAAGAAAGGCTTATAAATGCTACAATAAGAGACTCAAAAGAATGGTTGAGAACAAAAATGTATAAGTATTTAAAGAATAGAATCATGTCACACAAGAACCTTAATATTGTGAAATTGAAGAACCTCTTTGCGTGGAGGAAGAAGAAGATGAAGAAAAGATAAAGGAGAAAGAGAATGTGTCAAAAATAACCCCCAAGACTCCTACAAAATATGTTCAAAGGAATCATTCAAAAGAATAGATCACTAGTGACGAGTATGAAGGAGTGTTAGATGAAGATTTTCAAGGGAAAAAGAGCAATTGAATCTCTAACTATTTTCAAAGATAGAACCTAATACCTTTGTTGATGCTAGAAAAGATGAAGGATGGTTGTAAGAAATGGAAGAATAATTGAAGCAAATTGAGAAGAATTAGACATGGAAATTAGTCCACAAACTTGTATACAATAATTTCATTGGAACTAAATGGATATTATGGAACAAGGTGAATGAAGAATTAACAGGGAACAAGGAAATACTAGTCTACAAAGGATATTCATAATTTAAAGGGATTGACTTTCAAGAAATATTTTCTCTAGCAGCTAGAACGGAGGCAATCGGGATGTTTTTGGCCTTTACTGCTCATAAGAACTTCAAGATTTACCAAATGGATGTCAAATAATCCTTCTTGAATGGTTATCTAGAAGATGAGTCTACATTGAGCATCCTAGTATATTTCAAATGTCAAAAGATACAGACATGGTTTTCAAACTTAAAAAAGGATCTATGTGATCTCAAACAAGCCCCTAGGGCTTGGTATGCAAGGTTGGACCAGTGCTTACTTCAACAAGGTTTCAAGAAAGGTATTGCAAATAACAATACTTATATTAAGGTTGAGGAAGAATTTTATTTATTTATGGTGTATGTTGATGACATCAGCTTTACTAGAGATGATGTTGTGTGCAAGAGTTTTGTAGAAGAGATGCAAAAGGAATTTGAGATGTCTAAGATTGGTGAATTTTATTTCTTCCTTGGACTTCAAGTTGCTTAACTAGAATATGGTATCTTTATTTCTCAGCCTAATTATGTCAAGGAAATGGTGAAAAAGTATGGTATGGTGGACTCAAAACTAGTGATTACTCCTATGGTTACTGGTTGTAGTTTGAACAAAGATGATGAGTCTCTTCTAGTTGATCATACTCTCTATAGGTATATGAATGGAGGATTGTTGTACTTAACTACTTATAGACCTAATATAAATGCATTAAGTGTGTTTGGTTGTAGGATATCAAGCCTTCCCCAAGAAATCTAATCAAAAGGTTGTCAAAAGAATATTAAAATATTTGAAGGAAACTCTAGATTATGGTTATTGGTCTAGAAAGGATGTTGATTTCTCTTTAAAGGACTATATTGATGTTGATTGGGTTGGTTGCGTGGATGATATAAGAATTACCAATGGTAGTGCATTTTTCTTAGAAGACAGGTTAGTCTCTTAGTTTAGTAATAAGTGGACTTAGTGTCCTTAACCACAATAGAAGCTAAATATATTGGTGGCGCTTCTTGTTGCACTCCAGTTATGTGAATGAAGTTGACTTTGAAGGTATAACGGTGGTGTATGATGAGCCCATTCCTATTATGTGTGACAACACAAGTGTTATGAATGTTTCAAAGAGTCCAGTGACACATTCAAGGACCAAGCATATTTCTATCAGACATCACATTTTGAGAGAGAAGGTTGCAAAACAATAAGTCAGATTGGAGTATATTCATTTAAAGGATCAAATTGCAGATATCTTCAAAAAGGCACTCTCAAATGATACTTTTGACTATCTTTGAGAGAAGCTAGGGATTATTGCCCCTCTTTCTTCTAACTAGATGCATAAGATGGTGCATTTCTCTAGGAGGAGAAGTTATAGGTATATCCTTTGTCTGCCACACTAATGTGGTCTACTCCTTAGGGGGAGTAGGTGGTCTATAAGTTGCTACTGACAAAAGGAGAAGGTATGATAGAAAGAGAAAATATGACAGGTTTGATGATCAAACAAAAAAGGGAGTTAATGAAGAACTGTATGAAGGCCTTGGCCCTTTTGTCCTTGATATCAAAGGGGGAAAGATTGTTGAGAGCTTTTAAAACAAGAATCAGATGTTGACGAGTGTTTCCATCAATAACAAAGGGTGAGATATTTGGTAGTTGGTGTTGTCATTGATATCAATCCTCTAATTGTGATGTTGCAATGTAAGATTTTTGACCTGTGTTGTGATGTTGTCATTGACAATTTTGATGTCAGCCCTCTATTGATATGGTTTTTAAGATTTAGAGAGTTGTTGAAGGTAGGTTGTATATTGGATGTGATGATGCTTTGGTGCAGAAGGTAGAATCTTGTGCAAGTGATTAATGGTTGATGGTATTCTCTATTGTGGATGTCCACCTGCTTGGTGTTGATGTCTAGACTATGTTAAGGTGGTGGTAAAGATGTTGTGTTTGGGTTTCTAATGTTGACATTGTCGTGAGATCTTTTTGTTATGTTGTTGGTCAGAGTTGTTTCTGTAGACACCAAAAATGGTCTTCGCCTATTAAATAAATATTTCTATTTAATTATTTTATCATATTTCCTCTATTAATTAAATAAATATTACAATTTAATTAATTGATTTATTAGTCTTTTCTTCTATTATTTAAATAAATATTTTTATTTAGTTAATCAATTCATTAAATTATTTAAATGAATATTTGTATTTATTTAATTCACTAGTCTTTGCTCTCTCATAATTAAATAAATATTTATTTATTTAACCATCTAATTTACACCTCCTTTTCGATTACTAATCAAATAAAAAAATATTTATTTAATTAATTCATTATCCTTTTCTTTCTAATCTTAGCCATTTATTTCTTTCACATGGATCACAATCTAAATTCCTAGGCATGTGACAAATGTCACTCGTCTCTTAATTCGTTATCTTTTTCATGACATTTATATTAAGAAGTACAACTTTTGGAAATCCATGATAAAATAAGAAAGTACAGTAGAAGAATAGCAAATTAACCCTCATAATGCAAGAAATTGATCATTTTTCAAAAAAATTTAAACCTTTTTCACAAATGTACAATAAGATATGCCAAAGCACCAAATCTGAGTTCAAATTGAAAATTTAAGTACCTTGAGAAAAATTTGTAATAAGTGCATGTGTAGATTTGAAGTGCTCTTGAATTTCTTTTCGACATCGTAAGAATCACAGAAAACAAAGTTTGAAGAAAAAATATATGAGCTCAAAGGCTTAAAAGCTTGATCTTAATTCAAGCTAGAAAAATAGGTATCAAAAACAAATTTTGAAAAACCAACTTGCACCATTGTAAAAGTCACAAAGCCAAATTTTTGACAATATTTCATTTTCTAAAAAGAGGCCTTCACTAGAAATTTGTGATAGTTTGTAAAACAAATCCCTATTTGGATAAGGGCACAAAATTTAGGCATCTAGGCACTTAAACCTAGTCCTCCATATGACTAATGATGCTACAAAGGATTTATAAAAAAAATGTTTTCAATTGAGCAACAAGAAAGTGGTTGACTAGTGGAGTGAGGGTGATGGTTGCCCATGCCCCACTTGTTGAGGTTGGCCTTCCTATAAATAATATGACCACTATATTCTACAAATAGCGACCAAAGGCTTTACAAAAATTAACCCACTATATATATAGCACTAAACAATAACAAAGGGTGACGTAAGTGTGCTCGATTACGTTGAGCTTATGACACTAAGCTGAATATTCAATGATATATACCAAGATCAACTATACAGGAGAAGAAAAATAATGACGCCAACAATAAGTACAAATGTATGAAAAAATTATGGATCAGTACACAATACATGCATAAAAATGTAAACTTTACCAAACCCTTCAAAAATGGACAAACAATTTTCACTATCCAAAATTGAAATACTTTATAAGAAAATAGAAGTTTTTAGGCCTTTTGGACTTAACCGTGAGGCTCATTTTGCCCAAAATGCACCTAGCAAAAGATCGTGCCCAAACCAATGTCAAATCTAAGAAGTTCATAGAATATCCTACATAACAAAATATCCTTCCATGAGAAAATGACAGAAATAGCTTACTTGATTATGAATGAAAATGTAACTATAGGACCTTTCTTATAAAGATAAGGATGATAGGTAAGTTTAAACAAGATTGTGACATGTGTCTTAAACCTATGTTATGAGACAACTAACTTGACAATTATTAGATGAGCTAAAAAGCCTGAATTCAATGCAGGAAAAGATAAGATAAGATCTTATGATAACTAAGACATTGTATAAAGATCCCTTAGAACTTAAGTTAAGCATATAATTCAGACCTACTACTAAACTAGTAAGGTAAGATACCTTATTCACACCAACACGAGGAACCACTTAGAAAGGGGTCAAGGAGGCAAGTGGGTGATTAGGGTTGGGAAGATATAAAGTGGAGAAAACATAAGATTTGGAAGGGGTTAAAGTGAGCGAAACATGAGAGTGTGAAAGGGGAGCATCATTACAAGCATAAGATTCATCAAGTTTTTGGCCAAGATTATTGAGCACACACATCACATACAATTTGGTCATCAACATACTATGGTTTTCATCAAATAATTTAGAAGACCTAGTGCCATTATCAATTCACAAACCTTATATCTTCTTTAAGGAACTTAAATTCACTAGCCATATCATTCCTTAATTGATCTACATTTACAAGGTGAGTCTCGTAAACAAAGTCGTCTTCTTCATTAAGCTCTACAAATGTATTTAGGAAGTTCATGAAATTATCCTTAAAGTGATCCATACGAGGTTTTTGAATACGATGCTAATAGATGATGGAACAAGATTTAGACAATCAAAACAAACACATTTTAAATATGGGATGAAGCTAGACAAAATCTAAAACAGTAGATTGAAAATTTCAAAAAACAATGGAAAGTAATGGGATCAACAAATTTGAGTTTCAAAAAAAGTAAACAACTAAAAGGCAACCCTACAGTTATTTAAGTCTCATATTGTATCATCTTAAAATGGGAGCACTTCCATGTTAAGAAAATTTAGCCCTCCTTAGGGGGTGTTTTTGACCACTATCACATTGTCCCCCCATTTCTGCATCCTCTCCTACTCCTCTGCCTATTTCAGACCCTGATTGGGCCTCTCTGGGCACCTTCCATCCCATTTGGCATGTTTTCCAGGGGTCCTGACTCCCTGGGCCAAGGTTGACCTCGACCTTGACCTAGGTCAAGGATGAGCTCGACCTCGACCTCGACTTAGGTCCCCCTTTCAAATCTGGAAGTTAGTCGGCTGTCGGAGGTCATCAAAAATTCATTTCCACTTCCGGGTCCGTTGTTTTGGGTTTCTAAGTGATGATTCTTAAATTATATTTAATATAGGTCCTCTTATAGGGGCATGGGTCTAATTGGAATTTAATTCTCCTATGTCGGCCTCTCTAGAAGATTGTGCCCTAGTTTCATATAAAAGGAAGCTTTCTCCTCTCATTTTCTCTAACCATCACTAACCACAAGAACCATCAACTAAGTGAAGAACCAAGGAAGTGTGATCAAGCACCTCTAAATAATTCATCAAGCAAAAATTTCAAGCATCCATTGTTCTACATGTTTTCAATCTTTCAAAGTATTCAAGTCTTCCTCTCAAACATTCAAGTTCTCCATTGAAGATCAAGGATTCAAGCTTTCAAGCCTTTGAAGGGATTTAGTTTAAGCATTCAAGATTCATCATTCAAACCCTATATCTCTCCATCATGGTGGTGTGATCTTCCTTCAAGATCCTTTGTGCATCCTCAAGACTCATTCATTCTCCCTTCAAGGTGGATTCCAAGCATTCAATCATGGAAGCTTATGGTTTCTAATTGAGTCCAAGCTTTCATATTTACATACTTGCCTACATTCAAAATACAATTGCATATCTATTTGAATATCCTAGCTTCATTATTAGATTTACTTCTACTACTTGCTAGCATTCTTTATTTCAATTATTGATTTCAAGGTTAATTCCTAAATCGGGGTTTGACTAAGGCAAACCCCTCCCCCCAACAAACAAACCATTTTTATTGCAGGTAAAGGTTCAGAACAATGGATCGGGACAAAGATTCAAATACCCTTTTCGACAAACTTTCAGGAACCAAAAATAGAATTTCAGTCTGAGACTTTTTAGGTCGATTCTGCCCTAGGGTGCAATCAAAAATTCTAGGTCAATGGTGACATTGACTTGAGGGTACAAATCAGAACTGTGTCAGAACGGAAAAATATTTATGGGTTTTGTTCATCTCTGTGTTTCTATTCCAGATCCCATCTCAGATTTTCTAGAAACTCCACACAGGCTTCAGAAAACAACATTCTTTTGATCTGCAATATTTCAAGTTTAGTACATTCCTCCTATTCAATTCAATTAAAATTATTAAATCTATCACACACCACTCTCTTCTATAAAATGGGAATTAGGGTTTCTCTCTTTAATCCATATCCTTAATAGGTTGATTCACTTATGCATTGATCCTTTCTTTAGGGTTAATCAATTTGGATCTTCCCTTTAAGAAATTTGGGATTAAAAGAACAATCCTACCCTCCTCACACATATTCATATACACATCTATATCATTCCATAAAAAACAATTCTTAAATGTAAGATCTCTTATGTCACATTTTAGTTCCTACATTTTTTGATCTTACAGTAATATTTTATATCTTACATTTTGGTGAACCCGCGATAGACAACTCTTTCTTTTTGGTGTTAGATGCTTTGCCTCTTTTCCTTAAAGACTAGATCTTGCATGCATATTAAATTTTTTTCCTTTTATGCTCTTGCATTTCAAAATACAAAAAAAATCTACATAATCATAAAAATATAAAAACACTTCTTGCATTTCATTCACTATGAAGATCTTTCAGATGCTTTGGGGTATGGTTACTTTTCTCATTATGCTTCTTTTAGCATCTCTTTATAGTACTTATGATGTTTATGAAAGTATCATCCATTTCATTATGTTTTTTAGTCTTCATGTTTCACTTGCTTATGCTATTTTGAGATTAACTAATACTTGTCTTCCTACTTTCAAAACTTTCATCAAGGATTTGTGTAGTGGACTTATTATTCTTTTGGATTTTGTGAAGAATTGGGTAGATGATACCCCACCTACTAATCTTCCTAATCCTAATCCTATCATTCCTAATCTATCTCCTAATCTTCCTAATCCTAATCCTATAAATCCTAATCCAATTTCAAATATTCCTATTTCTATTTCTCCATCTTCTATCCCTAGTTCTTCCCACATTTATGATGGGGCTCAAGCTAGGATTCATGATAATGATGTCCGAGAATTCTTTCATAGACCTTCCCCTCCCTATCCAATCCATGATGATATTAAAGGGAAAAACAAAGAAACCTCTTCTAATCCTATCATTCCACCATACACAACATTTTCTCATGAACATCATAATCAATCTCCTCCCGTAGAATCTTTGCAAGATATGTACACTGTTGGATATACTATGGTGGATAAACAAGGCTATAAAGGTTTAGGGCTTGGTATCAATGAACAAGGCATTAAAAACCCAATTCATTCATCTCCTAAACAAGATATTCATGGTATAGGATTCCCACTTCCTTCAATCAAGGTAGTGGATCTTAACCACCGTCCTCCTCTTCATATTCTTCTTCCAACACCTTCTTTAGATCACCCTGACACTCCTCAAGATGTGGCTAAGAAAGTGTATGTCCAATTAATGAATTCTAAGAAAGAAATCTTTAAACCCATACCAAAAAATGCTCTCTCTAAATACAAATGTCCTTGTCATTATAGTAATACACATTTACTTGTTGATTGTGTGCATTTCAAGCTATATGTTAGAGAAAGAGTTGCCTTGGGAATTATATCTCATTCCCGTGCAGTATTACAATTTTTTCATAATTTTGATATAGGGCATTCCCCTCGTTCTTCTATAAGTTAGATCATATTTCTCCTCTTGTCTCTTAACTGGGGGGGCAAGAGGTATTTTATTCCAGTTTCCTAGGATCCATTTTGGTCTTAGCATGTATTTTGTTTTGAGTTTAATTGGTTATTCTTTCTATATGCTATCCTTTTTATTATTATGATACATACTCATGATATCTTTTCTGGGACATTTGTTTTGTAAAGATATCTCTTTGCTACAACATCTCTTGATATAATTTGGTATATCCCTTGCTTTCATCCCTAGGGGGCAAGGTATTTTCCTTCTTCCTCTATCTAAGGATATACTTTCCTTAGCTTAGTGGCATTTGTTTATTATACAACATTATTTCCTTATAAAGATTTATGTTTTGACCATGGATACCCTCTTATATGAGAGGTGGTTGTCCTATGTCATCACCTCTTCTTTATTTTTCAAACTATTCTCTTGATAAACTCTTTCCTTTGCTTTGGGTTAGAGTTTGATTCCTTCATTCTGAGATTCCTCTTTCTCTTCATCGCAGGGGGCTAGATGATTGAATCTTTGGTCCCTCTTTCTTTTGAAGATGATATTGTATCTTAAGCACTCCTCTATGGTGGGGGTCTTGATGATAAGATCTTTTCCTCTTTGAGGATCCTTTTTCCATATGTGACATATCCATTTCATGATCATCTATGTTTTTAGAGGTGAGGGTCAATACTCTTTGCTAAGGATATAGTGTATATTGTTGTTAAACTGGATATCTCCTTACCTTGTGAAGTAGGTATCCTCTTTCTCTTCCTTATCCTACCTAGTGGGTAGTCATGATAAGGAGGG
>MU223537.1:1764685-1785263 GCA_018584345.1 Thuja plicata
CAAGTGTTCATTGTCTAAGAAGTCGTCACCTCTCAGAAATGTACACAGGATGAGTGGGCCCATAAAGTCATAGAGTCATACACATGACATCCACCTTGACTCATTTCAGGGAGTGGATCCACCATGGCTCATCCCAGAGGGTGGAAAAAAGGGCTTTCACCTTAGACTTCTCTCTCAAAGAGAAGAATGCAATAACATAATAGATCACATATGTTGAAACTCTTTTTCATCTAAGGTTTCATTCTCTAACATACCAAGTTTATCTCAAAAGTATGCAACCTTCTTTCTAGCCAGAGACTTGGTGAGAATATCAACCATTTGTCCTGTAGTGATAATGTACCTGGAATAGCATGCTTATGCACTATATCTCTTATATTATTTGCATCACTCTTGGTGAACCCCAAGTTATGTATGAGTTAGCATAAAGGCATTTTAGCCAGCACACATGGGACTCAATCTCATGATCATAGTTCTTTGACTGCAAAAACATCTCCATTGTTGACTCTCATTGAACCAATATGACTAAATTCTTCAGAGATCATAATGAATCAAATCCTTTATATGCTCCCTTTAAATTTTAAGGTTTTGCAACAGCCTCCTGACCTCCTCGTCCAAGGTTGCTCTTAGATGAACTATCAAAACTCCCTCTGAATCTAATATCAACCTTCTGCCAGCAAGTCGTGCCTTTGTTCTTTGGTATGAAACTACATCATGTGAATCACAATCCTTTGGCCTTTTAAAGTTTCCTGGTCACTAAGGAAACCATCTTGATATGGCTTGCGCTTTTCAATCAGAATGATTAAGATCTTTTGAAAATCAATTTTGGGAGATCCTCTAGTAGCTCCCCTTGTTACAAAAACATAAATGGCCCCAATCATGAAAATATCTTTCTCTAAGAGGCTCTCATCATTTGGTAGGAGTAGTTTCTCGTACACAAATGTACTTGTCTGATTTCATAGAAACATGAGTGAATGTAATAAACTGTAGATTTATCTCTAGGCTTGGCAACATAAAAAATTCATTATAATCTTGCTTCCATTTGAAGATCCAAGTACATGCATCAACCTCTTGACCTTCTTATCCAAGGTTGTCTCTAATATATTGTTAAAATCCCTCTGAATGTTAATTCTTCCTCCTTGAAGAAATGTCTTTAGTCATCAACTTAGTCCTATGACTGCAAGCATCAAGTTATTTCTCCCTTGAATGCAATCTCTTATGTTTCTTGATCTGTCCTAAAATCATTTAAGAGAGATTAAAAATAATTCATAAAACTAAACTATCTCAAAGAGAAATACCAAAGATAGAAGTATACATGTTTTAACTAGCCAATATTATAACATAACTCAAAAATTCATGTGCGGTAATAGAGCATGGAATACTTATCTTAAGTTTCAAATATTTCCTTTCGTAAGGTGAGCCCATATAGAAAATATCAAGCATAAATCAACTCTTCATCATGATTCCCCTTCAATGAATCCATACTCTTAGATGCTTCTTTGATACGGTAAGAAGGACTGCCATCTTTTCTCATATCCACATTTATACCGCATCCACCACACTATTCAAATGATTGTCTTTAAATAGAATCCTTCAAATGAATCGAACCAATGCATATGGTTAGTATAGTTAGAGAGTTTTTTGGTGCAGTTACAGCCACTTCTAAACAATTTCCAACTGTCTTTTCACTATTCTAACTTCCATCGTATTAAACACGCAAGCTCTTCCTTAAATTCTGTACAAACATCTTTATCATTATTATCTGAACTCAAACTCGTCTTACATAATTAGAAATACTATAAGAATTTTCCCAATGATAGTCAGCAACCCAATTAGTCAGAATTTCCAACATCCTGGTTAAATGCCTCTCTACCGACCAATAATATGTTTGCATCTCTAAAGGTATTTGTTTAGCAAAGTCAACTTAATGCATATTCTAATCTGGCATCTCTAAAAATGAATTGAACAACGACAGAGATGTCGATTTCTTTGTACTCTGATTCAGACAGAAGTCCACATTCAATCCAACACCAAAAATTTCAAGACAGGCTCTAATGAATCGTTCTACTTCATTTGCACACTCTAATGCAAGGATACCTCAGATACACATAGTGGTAAGAAAAATTGGATGACACAGATTTGACTTGGAAATGCAATAGGCAGGTTTGAACTCTATGTTGGACACACATTCAATGTCAAAAATCCACAACTATTTGGTAACCAACTCCCATAGCAATAGCAAATACATGATATTCATTTGAAGTTCTCTTGTGCGGCAGATATCAATCCATGCTAATTTTAAATGAATATATGTAACCCAAAGATTAATGCATTCCTTGTTGATGAGTATTTGTTGTGTCCATTCCTTTGCATGAGACAGGTATGAAGGATACTATGTATTATGTTTCTTGTATGCTCCGATTATGGCAGTATCACGTTACCAGCCTTCAATAGACTGCTCACGCAATTAAATCTGGAGGTGAACTCAACGTTGAAGATCTTCTCTCACAATCTGTGGTGGCTTGGGTGGGTCGCCTTTGCTGTTAGGGACCACATGAGGTTTGATTGGAGAAGGTGGGGTTGTATCTGCACGTTGGAAGGGACTAGTGCGCCATGGTGGATAAAAGATAATGCATTTTACTCATTTCATATATCAGCTGCCAAACTCAATACTTGTGATATTATTCACGTCATCTTATTCATCCATAGCGATATTATAAAATTGATTCACTTCAAATTATAATATGCATCCACACAAGCATCTGCGATCTAAAGTCATCCCGCCAAAAACATATTATTCCAAAGTCCTCAAATATTATAGCCACTCAAATAAAATTTCCCATCCCATTGAAGTTATATTATTTAATCCAGTATGAGATCTATTGCTTACAAGTAGCAGGTCCTTATATGCAATAACATCTACATTATATGGCATCTACCTCTGCTTATTTGACTATTCCGGCGGCAGATATGACAAGCACAAACTTTCACCGAATAATCCTGTCAGACCTTGTACTCTAATTATTCCCAACAAACGACCTGCTCTGATACCATGTTGAAAGAAGATAAAATTCTATTGAATTATAATACCGAATCTTATATATATTTCTGTTTGCAGAATTCTTCTTATTCGTAAGACACTTCTAATATTTTCAGATTTCTATATTTTGCAGTGACTTAAGAAATTGAGCAAGTCTGATTTTATATATCATGGAGTAGTCACGATTTGATGGATCGTGACTCATAAATGAGTCACGACTCATCAAGTCGTGACCACTTCATTATTTCTTGCATCAGTTTATTAACATCAACATTGATTTGTTATTTATAACAAATTGATGTGTATCGACTTGCCTCTTAAATAGTCGACTGTCGTCGACTTTAATATTAGATATGATAACCGATATCCATCAGTATAGGGTGGTAGACATAATGAAGCTCGATTGCCATTTAATTTGTATATTCGATAATATATATTTAATTATGTATTAATGTATATGTAATATAATTACATATACATTAATATATATATATATATATATATATTTTTAAGGGTCAATTAACAATAAATATATTTATGTATATATTAATATATATGTAATAACAATTACATATATATTAATATATATTAATTCAAATATAAATATATTAATGTGTAATAATATTAATTTCATTTATATTAATATGTGTATGTTTATATATAGAATTATCTGAACGATGCTATCGGTTTTCAACACTTTCATATTTACATACTTGGTTACATTCAAAATACAATTGCATATCTATTTGAATATCCTCGCTTCATTATTAGATTTACTTCTACTACTTGCTAGCATTCTTTCTGTCAATTATTGATTTCAAGGTTAATTCCTAAATCAGGGTTTGACTAAGGCAAACCCCTCCCCCAACAAACAAACCATTTTTTTCTTGCAAGTACAGGTTCGGAACAGAGGATCGTGATAGAGATTAGGATACCCTTTTTGGCAAACTTTTGGGAACCGAAAATAGAATTTCAGTTTGAGACTTTTTAGGTTGATTATGCCCTAGGGCGCAATCGTAAATTCTGGGTCAATGTTGACATTAACTTGAGGGTACAAAGCGGAGCTGTGTCAAAACGGAAAAAGATTTATGGGTTTTGTTCATCTCTGCATTTCTATTCCATATCTAGTGTCAGATTTTTCAGAAACTCAACATAGGCTTCAGAAAACAACATTCTTCAGATCTACAATATTTCAAGGTTAGTACATTCCTCCTATTCAATTCAATTAAAGTTATTAAATCTATCACACACCACTCTCTTCTATAAAATGGTAATTAGCGTTTCTCTCTTTAATCCATATCCTTAATAGGTTGATTCACTTATGCATTGATCCTTTCTTTAGGGTTAATCAATTTGGATCTTCCCTTTAAGAAATTTGGGATTAAAAGAACAATCCTACGCTCCTCACACACATATTCATATACACATCTATATCATTCCATAAAAAAAAATTCTTAAATGCAAGATCTCTTATGTCACATTTTGGCCACCCCACATTTTAGATCTTACATACATTGCTATAAATAATAAAATACTATTAGCCCCAAATAAGTAGATAAGAATGCAAATGCAAGTGAAGTTAAAAGAGTTATAGTAACTTGGCTTTGTTATTTTAAATTTTGGGTAGTTGATGGACTAGGATCAACTAAAGAATGCAATTGTTTATTTAAATAGATACTTTTTACAATTGAAGCAATAATGTTGGCATTGTTTGGGATTTCACCATGCAGTGTGATGGTCACGTAGTGGCATTGTTGATATTGCCATCAAGGTTCAAATTCTCCTCGGGCTACTATGATCACAGGCTTGTGCCTTCGTTGATCCAGTGTGCGTCCATATTTAAAACTATTGAGGTGTTCATGCCAGTGATTTCGCAGGGGATCTTGCATGTGCCAAGACCTCGTTGTGTTGGTGGGCTTGTGGGCTCTAGGCTTCTACTGGGCTTTCATGCTTGCAGCTTTGGCTATGTCAGGCTCTCACTAGGTTGAAGTGCTTGGAGGCTTTGTGTCCCTTTTGGGCTACCATTCTCGTGGGTTTAGGTTGTTAAGCATTCATGCCAGGGATAAGGTCCCTTGATTGTGGCCTCATTGGTTCGTAGCTCCAGTCAAAAGTGTCAACCAATAAAAAAAATATTATTTACATTGTTACAATTCTATCTAGAAAGTTTTCTTTGCTCCAAGGCAAGGTAACACCCATGAATTGGTTCTCTTGGTGTGATTTAGTCACGGTGGTCCAAAATGTCCTATACTTGTGAATTTGCTAAATAGTTCGCCTATATATTTTTTTGTCTAAAAACTAGGTGG
Organism: Thuja plicata; assembly: GCA_018584345.1. NCBI lineage: Eukaryota > Viridiplantae > Streptophyta > Pinopsida > Cupressales > Cupressaceae > Thuja > Thuja plicata. Next base: position 1,770,026 of record MU223537.1, read on the forward strand.
TGCTAAGAGACACCTTAGAGAGACTACTAGTGTGCACAACATAATTGTTCAAATTTTCTTAATAACTAATCAATCTTTGTTTTTAAGGAATATGGTTGGAGAGCACACCGCACAAAGATGCCTAGATGATAAGTCAATTGTGTAGCATCCGCATGTACAATTGTTAATGTAAGCTTTGAGTTTCTATATGATTAAATGTGAACAAAAAGTTAGTTATCTGAAAATAACTAACCATCCAAAACTTGTCCTCAAATACAAGATCATTGGTGCATAATCCAAATGGTTTTAGCATGCAATGATATGATTAACACTCATATTCTTTGAAAGAGTTGGCTTGAGTAAGTGTGAAAGTAATTTTCGATTGGATGGACCAAGGAATAGATATAATTTTGTTAGAGAAACATTTTTGTGCATACAATCTAGTCCATGGTGACAAAGGTTGATCGTCCATGTTCTATAATGATGGACTAAACATAATAGTTTGGCAAGGTTTAGGATTAGTGTTAGCTTATGTTTAAAAAAGAAAATTGAGCACAGATGAAACATATTCATGATAGGTACAATGAAGTGTGAAATAAAGAGGTAAAAGAGCAAGGTATGCACTTTTCTCCTTTACACTTCCAAGAGGGTTGCATGGGAAGTATGTTATATATAAAAAGTAGCGTGGACAACATAAATGCAATTTACCAAAGAGGAATCAACATAAAATATTTACTGAGACTTGTGGATTCGCAATTGTCGATTTGCTAAAATAATTGAGAAAGGTAATAACTTTGTAATTTAACTTCTAACAAGCACACTTACAATATATGGTGCTCTTTTGTTTTGCCCATGTTACTTACTTGTTTATACATTACGACATAAATATTTTGATACAAAAATAATAATGTAAAAGATAAAAATCTATACAAAATAATTAATATTAACAGTGATATCGATATTATAATTTAAAAAATTGAAAATGGAAAAATACTATTGATAGTTCCAAATATTATAAAATGAGGCATGACATATAATATCACATGAATTTATATTTATTTGTTCCGAATAAAATGTAGTTAATGGTCCTGATCAAACTCAAGAACTGCATGAAAAAATTATCATATTTCTCTTCATCAAAAGCATCCAAATCAGCAATTGGATGGTTAGACCTCGATTCAGGAAGACTCGCATCAGTCTAATTGATTGCCGAGACAATTTTATGTTTTCTTATTTTTTAATATTCTTTTTCTTTTTCTTTGTCTATTGTCCCCAAAATAGCACCCTCATTATTATTATATGTTTTCCATGAAACAATCCAGTCCAATAATAGAATTTGGGAGATACCCATACCAGTACCACTGTACCAGTACTAGTCCACAATTGCATAGTTTTGCCTTTACTTTGATGGCCTACGTGTAGTACACAATTGCATAGTTTTACCTTTACTTTGAGGTCAATAGGTAAACCTATAGTTAAAACTTGTGATTGAAAAATATATATATTGTTAATATTAGCAAAGGATATACATTCTCTGGTCATGACTGCATACCCATATCATTTACTATTTAATAAAGAGTGAATATGTATATCCTCAGTTCTTGACACTAAATCAAATGAGGTCGGTGTATCAGTGACTATAGGCTGTAAAATGTGTGTGTGTGTATATATATATATCACAGCATTAGGAAGTCTTGAATATTTCATTTTGCTTTATTTTACCATTGTTTCAGTTGAAAATAAGGGAATTTCGATTGAGTAAATCCCTTAGAGTTGGACCACAGTTTTCCCTATGTTTTTGCCACTAAACATAGAATTGAATGCCTCCAAGAAGCTATCTACACCTTGCATAATATCAACTCTGTACTTTATCTTGCCCTGTTTTGTGTAGCTTATCATATCCTCTCTGAATTGATCCATGTGATCCAAATGATGTCCAAGTCTAAATCCTTGCATCTTTGCACATTTTCCCACTAAGTTTAAGAGGTTTCTTACTCCATACATTTGCTTCCAATCCTACAGCCACAGGAAGGAGAAGCCCAGTGATCAGCACTATTTCTATTTATGAGAACGAAAAGTCTAATTTATATTCTCTTACTTATTGACAGGAAGATTACCTCATTATATTGAGAAATCATTCCACAGACAGGGATGCGAGCATTCATATTGATGTGGTTGAGAACAGCTTCYAACATCYTCCCTCCAACATTCTCAAAGTAGATATCTATCCCTGYTGGGAAGTACCTGCTCCTCATATAAACCATTATTAGCAATTACTGTATTCAAGMAATGCTGTAAATCAWGTAATGAAACTACCCATGCAGAAGTTGAGATGTGAATGTTCAAACCTTACTTGCTCAAAGCTGCATCCCAGTCTGTTTCAGACTTATAATTGAAGGCATCATCAAATCCAAATTCTTCTTTTAGCACCTGGACCTGCAAATTAAATTCCACCATCCAGAGCGAGTGGTGGGAGGGTCATTGTTTATTTTGTGATTTTTTTCTCCCACTAGTCTTAAAAAATGTGTTTCTTATAATGCCAACAAAAATATTCGCTTGTCATAGTGTTCTCCAATGCTTATATCAAAGTTCATTTTCAAGAAAGTATAGGAAATTGCAATGCATAGTAACGATGCTTTCTATCACAGTTCTAATCAGATTTTTATAAACGGATTTAAACAACCATGTCTTGCTTGAAGCAAAAAGTAGTTCTGAATTCCTTATACTGTTGTGACCTTGCCTGCATCTATGTAAATATTACCCTTCTAGCTAGTTTGAAAATATTCCTAGCACTAAGAGAATGATTTTCTGCATTCCCTAAGTGGACCTGACAGTTTAGAATTTGTGATTTGGTAGGGAGGACACGGGTTCAAATCTAGAGAAGAGTGGACTATGGGGTAACTATAAGTATGCCTCATACGACGTAGCACATATGATGCCTTCCTACTTACCTGTAGTAAGTATACAGCAAGTTAATACAGGGTGGTCTCATATTTTTTTTTTTAGCTTCCCTACAATCCAAGCAAAGTTGGGTCAGCAGGGTACCAGGCATCATATACTCTGAATGGAACTTTTTTTCCCTCTCTGTATTACTAAAGCAGCCAATATCTGCTCTCCTACCATTCACCCTGAAATCACAGCATTACACTAGATGTTCCATTCAGAATGCAATTTTTTTTTTTAATCTTTCTATGCCTTTTTATAGTCAGTAATGTTAATTTTCTGACAGTTCTTGGCTAAATCTCTGACAAAAACTAATGGAAATTTGGGTAGACGAACCAGAAAATAATAGGTACAAAACCTATGTCCCTTTCCTGACCAGTCCCTAATTTTGGACCAGAAAATAGGGTCACAAATTTCAATTATCAATGAAAACCTAAAGAACTGAAACTCTGAAAGTGGACACTGTATCATAACTCTTCTTTGAAAAACTTAAATAGACAAAGTTCCAGTTTTCAACACAAAAATAGCTTAGTTAAGGCTCTAAGAAAAAAAAAACAGACCGAGGAAAATAGCATAGTTCCAAATTTTAATTTGCAAGTGATTCTAGTGACCGACTCTTTTGTGGCCGTTTTGGATTTTGAAATTTTTGTAATCTACTTTGACAGCCTGCATAAGAACACCCAAAACCTTACAAGGCTAGACAGAGATTGCGTTCCATTTATATGACACAATCAGCATAAAGTAAACGAATTAAGATATTGTCTGCACATTTAATCATTACAGTCAGATTTGATTTAAATTAAAAATGCCCATTTGACATAAGCTTTGTGTGTTCAGATCCTGTAGTCAAGCTCAGAAGTAAAACAGAGCTTTGTGATTCCGCCTACATCTAGGAGCTCCGCGATGAAGTGAAATATAACTTGGATAAAATAAGAACATCATGGGGTTAAAAACTAAAAGAAAACACAAATATCGCACCATAACTGCAATCCAGAAAAACCCATAGCTATGTAATACCCTCCTAGCATTTTAAGTTTAAAACAAATCAGTGATAAGGTTCAAATTGAAGATCGCCTACCTTTTCATCACTACTTGTGGCACCAACAACACGACAGCCATTAATTTTAGCAAGCTGCCCTACAACAAGCCCCACTGCACCTGCTGCTGCAGAAACAAATACTTGCTCTCCAGGCTTAGGCTCTCCAATCTTCATCAGCCCAATGTATGCCGTCAACCCAGAAGAACCTATTATCACCAAAACAAAAAATCAAAACCCCCAGAAACCCCTTCAATTTTATCCCAAACACACAGTCATTAATATAAATTACCTAAAAGCCCCAAGTAATGGGGCAATGGAGCCACATCCGGATTAAGTTTTGTGAGGCCTGATCCACAGAGCACTGCATACTCAGCAACATCAGAATATCCCAGCACAATGTCACCTTCTTTAAATTGTTCATCAGCAGAGACCATAACTTTTGAAACTGATCTAGACACAATTGGCTGCAATCAAGGTTACAATCATGACTTAGTAATTAGTAAATGAAAATTTGAGATTTTCCCATATAAATATGAATCATTTGTCTCGGCTCAAATGTTTTGTTTGCCCTCTTTGCTTTATGGGTTTGAATCTTATCATCCAAAATCTTAGAACCAAACAATCTTCTATGGAAAGAAACAAGACACTTTCCTAGGGCCTAAGGACATCAAAGGCCATTTCACCTGAGCAATCGGAGTAGGGCTTCGGTTGACAGAGTGGAAGAAGGTTGTATTGATTAATAAAAAGAAATTCAGACCTGATCCAATTTGAAGCGCTGAAGAAACGAACCGATGCCCAGATCTGTCTTACGTCCTCTGAGTTTCGCGTCCACAGATATCCACATGTTCTTCACTGTAACCTCGCCTTGTTTGCATCCTTTAATGTCCAGTTGGGTTTCTATGACATTGAGATGATCTTGCGTGATAGGCCCTTTATTTGAATAGGAAGACAATATAACCTGCTTATTCTTCACGATGGTATCCCCCATTTTCAGACAGCTCGGGAGCTTTCCGGGATCAAGTCACAGATGCCTGAATTTCTATAGCTATCAAGGAAATTGAACCAGTTGGACCGCAAAAACAGAGCTACCGTATAATTCGGAAACAAGAAAATGGCAATCAAACGACAACACTAAACGAGAAAAAGACTGCAGCATGGAACCAAAATTCTTCAAAGCGTTTGCACATCCTTGTCGATTACAGAAAAACATATCATATTATTTGATTATTATTTTTTTTCTAATTGAAACTAAGCAATAATTTACATAGAATGAGGTAACCAGCAGGTTCCTGCAACAATTCACAAAGAAAATGTTGGAAAGCATTGTTCACTGAATTAAAATTTAATTATTGATAAAAAAAATTATTTTGATTTAAGTTGGCTTTGTATTTTAATTTAGAAAAAAAAAAATCGATTCAATTTTAATTTTTATATTTGATGGCTATTTTTAATATTTTTTTTTTTTTGTTGAGGATTCAGACCTGGAGGCAACCCAGCCTCATCCCTTATGGTGTCGGAGCCTTGCACTCGGCAAGACTTGATCCCTAGTGGGCTCGTTGTGAGCCATTCAACTTCACCAGTAGACCAAGGGCCCATTGACAATATCAAACTTTTTTTCTTCATAAGAAAATAAATTTTTATTTGAGTATACATGAGTATCTACAACAAAAGAAATAACTTGGAGAAATCACACCAGGATGCCTAACTTGCTCTTGGGTCCCTTAGATGATGGACGTCATTAAAAACATTTCATTATTCATTGTCTTGTTCATTTAATAGAAATTGCTTTAAAAATAGATTATTAATTCATTATTTTAAAAAATCTTTAAAGTTAATTTTATATCTTATATTTAATGACTAGTTTTAATAAGCAAACTTTTTTTTCTTAAAAATAGTAATAATTATCAATAGTTTTAATAAACTGTATTTATCTTTTTGAATCAACATTTTGGATCATACTCTATGATCCATCATTAAGATAGCAAGCAAGAGAAGAGCAATACATAGTTAATCTAGAAGCCTACTTGAGCACATCATTATGGACTATGGAAACTTAATGTCTTTGACTAATTTTATCTTTTAAAATATTTTATTGTAAATTATTTTTAATATTTAAATACTAAGTTTATTTAATTAATAATGAGGCTTTTATTTATTTTCAATGAGTGTCAAAGACAAAAGGTTTTGGTATAAATATACTTTATAAAAATAGTTCAAATGACATGTCTTAATATATGTTAAATGCTAAAAGCTCAATTTGAGAAATTGCTTAGGTTTCATGTACCTTGTCACTTCTAATATTAGGAGTCCTATGCATTTAAAGATACAAATTCATAAGAAAATTAGTAAGGTTCAAATGTCCCAGTTTATGTTTTTAGCAACTTTAAAATGTAATAAATCAAATTTCACAATGTTGGGCTTCCACCTGTATTAATTATTTCATTGACAATTACACTCTTGACCATTAGTTCATTACATTTTATCAATAATATCACTATAAGATACTAGGAATATTTAATGGAATTAGTGCCATGATGCATTATTTCATTTTCCTCCTATAGGTATGGTTATTGAATATGATATGTTAGCATCTAAGGGTTTATATTAGTATTATAAGGGATAACATCTCTTGTATATAAATTTGGGTAAGTCAAATAGATAGAATTAAGGAGTCATGTAGAGTTGAAAGTGATAAATTGTAATATTTGTTTTGGATATTAAATTTCGAAGGAAGAGTTTTTTATATTTTCAATTTAGTAATGAAAGTAAGGAGTTATGGAATGTTGAGAATGATAAATTATAATATTATCTTTGTATATCAAATTCAATTTAATGATAAAACATAGAAGTTGGAGATGTGAAAGATCACAAGGATATAATTAGTTCAGCTAATAATTAAATAAAAATAAAAGTATTTTTGAATCATTCATAGTATTTGATTTCAACATATACAAAAAAAGGCAATTGTGCCTCAGGATATTGTAAGCCAGTTAAGTGAGTATGCTAGCAGGATTGAGGATCTAGAAGAGTGTGTATTTAAAAAGAGTGTTAGTGTGTTGGTACAGGTTCTTGAGCACAGGGTGCAGAAGTTGAAATTCTAGACAGAGGTGGTGTATGTCAATTATTTTACCCTTATTATGTCTAAAAAAATTTGCTCCGATTATATTTTTTTCTAAAGCACTTGTACATAAAATGGTCATCTAAGTTTGTATTAATGGAGAAATTAGAGGTTGTTTCTAATTATAGGGAGGATACGCCTCCAATAATTATGGAGACTACAAGTAGCCTTGATGTTGTTAGCTCATTACTGGCATTCTTTGAAGGAAAGGATCAATTAATAAAGAATAAGGTTCAATCACTCCTAGACCTTGAGCACCCCCTTATTCTACAAATATCAGATAAGGATAAAAATATGAAAAGTATAGACATATGGGAAGAGGAATTTGATTTGATTTGTTCAAATGTGGAGACAATGATGCTTGCAGAAAGAGAAATTGGCATGAATGAGATTAATGATATTATTAATAAAATATTCAAAAAAAAATTATTCAAAATAGTGTATCAACTGTATTATAAAAAAATTGTTTGAGGGGCATTAACCGGTTGTATGTTCATCAGCAACAAAAGGTATTATGTTGTTATCTACCAAATACCTATCTAGGTATTATGTTGCTAGCTACCAAATACCTATTTATGACATATACATTTCAGGATATATTAATAGAACTATGTTGTATTATGTTCATCCCAACCAGCATTGTTGTTTCTATATTCAGTGTTGCCCCATCCATCTGTATTGCTTCTATGTTTGAATAGCTATTCCAGCTATCATTATTGTTCTTGTTATCTCATCCACTATTATATGCTTCATCCTGGTTAAGAGTCATATTTCCTTCATCAACATCCATGTTTTGGATACTTGGTTGATTATAGCTTTGTGTTAGGTTGGTCCCGGTATCATTTGTGGTTCCCTCTTGAGTCTCTTCGGTGTACGAGCAAGACTGGATCTCATTCTTATATATAATCATTGCTCCTTCTCTTACTAGTGATAGGAATCTTTCTCTTGGAACTTCAATAATTGCAGTGACCTGTGAAACAATGTAAAAATGAGTGATTTTAATATGAAACTCAATGAGATCTCATTTCCTATCTTGGAAAATCTCATTGTTTCTCTGCTTCCAAATGGCCCATATAATTTCAGCAGTTAAAGCAAACCATAAATTGTTCATCTTGCAATCAAAGGCTTCTACAAAACCAACAATGACCTCATGCCAACAAAATCTGTTAAAACAATTCCAAGAAATGGGGTGACCAAAGAAACTAGACAATATTTTTCTAGCAAATTCACACTCAAAGAAAAGGTACTTAAAAGTTTCTAAGCATTTACAGATAGAACAAGAAATAGATTGATAACCAAGATGAGAAAGAAAAGACCCAACAACAAGTTTTTTAAGGAGAAACATCCATCTGAAACAAATAATTTTAGGTTCAACATGTGAGTGCCAAAAAAACTCAAAGATAAAGTGTCATCTAGAACTTGCCCAATTAAGGTTTCAGTTTATCACAAATGCCCAAGCAACAAAAGATGCAAGGTGGTGGGAAGTTGTAGCAAAAAACAAAGGAAATAAAAGGTTTCGATTAGATGACTAATAAGGAAGTTGGAAATTGAGAAAAATTTACAAGCAAAAAGGATAAGAAGTAATAAATGAAGTGAATCCCACAATTTTGGTTTTTTGTATTTTTGCAAGGTTTGTTATTTTTGTGATGACAAGGCCATAAACAGACTACAAGGAGGTTAGCCAGTTATCTAAATGGACATCTTTCCTGGCTCAACTAATGCCCCAAATCTGCCACACATTTAGGAATAGAGATAATTTAACCAACTTGAAAGCGACGAGATGAGTTTAGTGCCTTGTGCTCTTCTACAACTGCTTTTCTTTGCTAGCTCTACATGTAGTTTGTGAGAGACACATCACAAGGATGTTATAACTTCTTCAACAATTGCGGAGATCACATCTTTTATTCTCTTAGAACACTTGGATTAACAAATCTCACAGGCATCTACTCTGAAGGAGCTGGCCTAGGCTTGCTTCCCGCTCCCTCATTTTTCTTTTTGTCATGATGTTTGTTTCTGGTTCTTTCTTTCCTGTTGATTTTGTGTGTCTGGTCTTCAGCTGGTGTTGGTTGTTGGTTGTTGGTTTTTTGAGTTCTGATGGTTGGGGTTGTTTCCAACAATATTTTTTTTGGATGGTCTCTAATGCATATCTCGTGTAACTTTCTATAATGGGTTTCGGGGTCCCATCAAAACCTATTTTTGCACTTAATAAAAAAAAATCTCATAGGCATTCTTGCCTCGTTGGGAATACTTAGGAATAAAACATTTTATTGTTAAAAAATGATGTTGTAAATGATCTAAAGCTTGTTCTATTCATTTTTCTATAAAAGGAATATCATGATCATGTTTACAGTCTTATGAACATTGTTGTCATCTGGAGAGTATAAAAGAGTAGTTGTGCATGAGTCATAGTTAGAACATTATATTTCTGTATGAGTTTCTGATATGAATGGAAATCTGAGTCAGAAGGATTTGTCTGGAGAGTATAAAAGAGTAGTTGTGCATGAGTCATAGTTAGAACATTATATTTCTGTATGAGTTTCTGATATGAATGGAAATCTGAGTCAGAAGGATTTGAACACCATGATGTTGTCTCCACATTGTACTTTTATATTTTAATGAATTCCAATATAAAGTGTATGTGTTAAGATATTAACTTTATGTAGGTCTGTGTTAATAGTTTATCTACTTTATTTCAAGGAAAGAACTAAATTCTCAATATTGTTAATAGTGAATGCGAGAGTAGGGTTTTGATTCTAAAGTACAAATGAATAGTTGTGTGGGTTTTATAAAATGCAAGGCATAATCTGATGTATTAACTTTTATTTTAGTTATTTATTGATGAAATTTCATGTGGGCCGTCTTGTTTGACTTGATTGCCCAATATGATAAGGCACTAATTTGGGGTACTCTTAGGGTTACATGTGTGAAGCAAATCTTAATTCAAATCAATTTCATTTTCTTGTTTTATGGGTAGGGTTAAATTGGAACTTTATCCCAATTGCATACATTATAAAATACCAAGTAAAATAACTAAAGTGGAATTGAATTTTATGCCGTTGGTATGACATCATTGGGAATCTGTCATGTTAGATACGAATATCGATAAGTGATAAGTTTCAAAATGAATCAAGGTACACCCACCTAAGTCTAGCAGATGCTTGAAGAGTAGAAGGTATATTGACCTTGTTTATTAGCCTCTAAGTCTATTCATCTAAGAATAGGGGATGGAAACCCTTATGACTTTCTATCACATCAATTGGAACCACTAACAAACTGGTGACTCTTCTGGGGAGTCATTTCATAAAATTTTACAAAGTCATTTTATTATAAAAGACTTAAGTTAACAATGTGTGAAAACACTCAGTTTCTAAGGATATATCATGGTTCTCCTACATGAAAATGATTTTCCTATGCGTAATCCTAGTCTAGGTTGGAGACAAGCTGAACAAACTAACATTATATCTCAACTTAACACATTAGCTTGGGAAAATAGAAAGAATGTTGATGACTATAATAGAGTTAATGAATTGATAGAGTTTGAGGTGTTTCAAGTTCAAAACTGTATTGTTGTGTTTGAAAGGGTCATTGAAAATTTCAATACATTTTTGTGGAGAGATAAGTTGTTCCAAGGCTTCATTGAGTTAGAGTGTCCAAAAAATGTCCTAGTTAGTCTTGTTGCTCCTGTATTGTAGCCACATTTGAATTGGGAGCAAAGTTCACAAGAAGATAACTTGTCTTAGTTGAATAAACTTGCATGGAAAGAAAGAACCTCTTATGTTGAATATAGAGAGGTGGTTCATGTTTTAGATAGAGAAGAAGAGATATCCCAAATACACGACAAGAACATCAAGAGATTATTAGTAGCCGCAAGAAATTTGGCAATCTGAGAGTGATATTTTACATCTCATTTTGGGTGGCAACTCTAAAATCATAAATTTACTAGTGTAAGACAAATATCTCAAACTATTGAGGGAAAGTGTTGAAGCCTACATGATTTGTGAAGGTGTTAATGTACAAGATTAGTGAATTTCTTAAGTTTCTCACTGATATGCATTGTAGAAGATCCTTGCAACAACCCCCTCTGAAGATTGTTCAACCACCAAAAGAAAAAATATGGATAGCTCAAGATAGAGGTGCTTCTAAATCACCCCATTCTAAAAGTTCTTTCATTCATAGAGTAGAAAGTAGATCACAACCTATTGTATCTTAGGAGCATGTATTAACCCTTATGTACCCATCACTAAGTAAGGGAAAAGCTAAATTAGAAAATCAATTTAGCAACCCAAGACCCAAGACCCAATCCTTTATTCAATGACTCCAAATCAAGCAGTGAAGAATCAATATCTTCATATTTAAATGAAGAGTCTATGGATACTTTAATTTCTATTCAAGATAAGAAGATGGTTCTATTTCAGGGAGGTTCAATGTATAGTCAACCATTTTTAGGTGGGGTAAATGAAGAAATGAGGTTATCTCAAGAGAAAAGGGAACTTGAGGAAAATAGTTTCACTAAAGGTTTCAATGCAACATACCCAATTCGATGAACAATTCACAAATGGTATACCTTTCATACCATTCCCGTCTAGATCTTCTATTGTGTAGACACTCTTTTTACCTCAATTTATTGATGCAAACATTACAAGTATTGTTTCAACCTTTCCTACAATTTCTACTTCCACAAGTACTAAAATGATTAGAACCTTTACTATGTCATCTACTTCTGTCGGCCCTAGCTCATCAAGTTAACCAGGAACCCAAACTACTAGTGAATCCCATAAGACTATAACTACCGCAAGTGCCCAAGAAACATAGTGTACAACTACTTCTACTTCTAGTGGGCTGACAATATTTGGCTTAGGAAGTGCCATAACATTCATGACCCAACCTTTAATTACAAACCAAATGTTAGGGAGTATGATGGGATCTACATATCAAATTTTCAGGTACAATCGTCTTTTTGGGAAAGCTTCTTTCTAGCCTAATCCCCAACTACTCCAAATGTAGCAAAAAGTGAAGCAGTTGCAAACTTTGTACAACCAATTGCTAGGTCAACAATCTCAGGGCAATGTCAACCCCCTTTACAATCCACAATATCAATACCAAGCTATAACACAACAACAATTGACACAACACTTGTTACAACATCAAATGCAATAATTGCATCAGTTACAGGAACATCTCAACCAATTGAACTTGCAAGCAAAAGTCCAAGGACATCAGTTCCAATTTGTTCATAAATTTTCAAGACAACCACTTCCTCAAAATAAATACATCCAGATAGATTTCACTGGGATCCTTGGGTACCCTAAACAAATGAATGATGAAGTCAAGGAATCATCACCTATGTTTTTAGGGAACAATGGCTTATCTAGTGAGGACCATATTAGAGTTTTCCGAAATATTGTTGATAATTATGAAGTTATTGTATGGGATATCATTATGAAGTTTTTTGTTCAATCCCTAACTGATAAAACTAGGAAATGGTATAGAACCTTACCTGTAGGGTCAATAAGATCATGGAATGAGATTAAGTTCATATATAAGGAACATTATGGGGATCATTCAGACCCAAAGTTTGTACTTAATGAGATTACTAGTATTCAGAAAGGGTCAAATGAAGGTGTTTCTAACTTCAAAAATAGGTTTGTGAAGGTTTTCCATTAAATCATCAATCACTTAAAGCTAAATGATTCTATTTTATACCAATGCCTTTGACCCAAAAATGGGGTATGAATTGAGAAATAAGGAATACAAACATTGAGAGGTGCTTAGAAGTATGCCTAAAATTTGGAAAAGTTGTCAGTAAAAGGGATGATGCAAGATTATTTCATGGAAATCATAATAAACCATTAAGAGAAGACAACCAAATGAAGAAAATCGTGAGTCAACTTAAGGATATAAATAATAAACTTGAGAAAAAATTAGAAAAATTCATCCTATGAAAAATATACATACTAGAGAAATGAGAGGCCCAATCTTAGGGATGCCCTACAAGAATGGAAAAAAAAACAAGATGGTAAGCCTCTCTGAGATACACAAAAAGGATCATCAAGTAAGGACACACAAGATCCACTCAAAATATCATATGTAAATACAGTTAATGATATCCCTTGGTGTTTGGTATGTCAATTGCCACATTCACATGATAATTGTGTTGTTGCACAATGTATTCAAGAAGAAGATGAATCCCATGAAAGTGTTGACTATGAGCATTCTAATGATTATGTTGTCAATATGCTCACTGATGAGACATTATATTAGGTATCAAATGAGCATCATGAGATTTTGGAATATGATGAGAATGATAAATTTTTAAGTAGAAATGAAACAAGCCGTCAAATTTTTGCTGATGATCATTAAAATGTTGAAGGTTCTAAATTTTTGGTCAACGCAATAATTAAAGATGAAGAATATATAACCCTTAGAAGATCATCAGATGAACCAATTAGAACTTTAACAATTGGTGTTGTTGCACAGGCTAGAAGCAACTACAATTTGAGAAACCATGTAGTTGGCACAGATCAAGGAAGGCTTGGCAGTATATTTATCAAAGAGGTCACAAATAGTAATAAGAAAAAGTCTATTTCACCTCATAAAGGCATTGATAAAGGAAAATTTGTAGTGTTTTAGAAGGTGAGATTTGATCTTCCTGATTAAAGCAAGAAGGAAGAACATAAGAATGAAAGACAAGATAAGGATACATCTCTTTGTAGGAATCACAACAAGAACTATAAAACATGTAAATGAAGATAAGGAGGTGAAAGGAGGAACAAGCAAGGTTTCTTAGAAAATTGGTACATTCTCTCAAACCTTTGATATGGTATAGACTTTATCTCAAATGAAAATCTCAGTTCCATTGTTAGAAATTATGAAAATAGAAGAGCACAAAAAATGTGCACTCATTTTAATATCAAATGTTGGCATAATAAATTTTGAGACAGTGAAAAAATGTAATTCTCATGAGTTGACAAATGGGAAAGTCAATGAAACTCAAGTTGAAGAGATAAATGCACCCAAAGTATATTTGGGAACTACATTCATAAAGCCTCCTTTTAAAGTTGAACCATTTTATTTGGCTTTATTGATAAATAACAAGCTGGTCAAGAATTGTATGATATATTCTGGAGCTTTTATTAATGTGATGTTATTTGGTATCATGAAGGAAATTGGAATGTGGACTGATAGTTCTTATGGAAAGTGTTATTCCATGGATAATATATTTGTTCTTGTTATTGGTATAATGAAAGATGTGGAAGTCAAGTTGGTAAAATTCCCGAAATCCACTTAACACATGGACATCACAGTGGTAAATTTACCACCAAACTATGGTATGCTTCTATTCAAATAGTGGATTGTTGATGTGGGGGGACATGTTCAACTTGATTTATCTTATACAAAAATTCTAGTCAACGGGAGACATGTGAATTTAGCAAGAGAACTGAGATCATTTGTGTTTGTGGAGCTTATAAATTCAGCAAAGACCATCAATTTTATTGACATTCATGTTGATAATTTTAAAGTGGAATCTATTGAGCATTTGATACAAATTTTGATCTTGTGCATTCTGCTGTTAAAATAAGTCAAGAAGAAATATGGTCAATGTACTTGGGTAAAAGTATAATAGTGTGTCCTAGTAGAGGACATTCTAGGAGGGTCCGGCCGGAATGGGTCCGGCCGGACGGTGTCGGTCCAGACCTGGGTGGCGACCTTTAGGCACCAGGTGGCACCTATGTGGAGTGGGGGGTTCAGCCAGATCCCTTTTGGCTTAACCCCTTTCGGCTGAAAGGGGTTCGACCGAACCCCCAAAAGTTATATAAGATAAAAAAGGGGCCCGCGCGGGTTATTGTCATTTAGGGGCCTGCGTGGGTCATTGTGAAGACTACGGTCCGGCCGAACCTATCTGGAATCCTATTTGGCAGCCAAGTCATCAAAAATGGGTGGCTTTCTCAAGTTCTCCCTTATGGACCTGAATTCTCTGTCAAAATTTACCTTTCTGTAAAATCTAAAAATACCCTTTTGTAGAGCTCATAGACAAGATTATGGTCGTGTAATTTTTATCATGTTTTGGTTTCATATAATATATTATAAGTTGAAAATACTTCAAGTAGGTATTTTAACATTTAAGAACACGCTCATTTGAAAAATATTAAAAATAACAA
>MU223537.1:1802628-1827277 GCA_018584345.1 Thuja plicata
GGCCATTGATTCTGCCCCCCCCCCCCCTCTTAGATATTCTAACAATTGGTATCAGAACTTGTGTGCTTAGAAAGGGAGTTTAACAGCTCAAGCAAAAGACCACAAGATGAACAAACGAGATGTGCCCAAGTTGAACAAAGAAAACTTTGCATGGAAAAGCATAATAAGACTCCACCTATCAGGTATAGGTAATTATGTTACTCAACACCTAGATACTGAATATGTGTTGCGTACAAGATGTCACACACTTGAGCAATTAAGAGAAAAGCATGAGCACAATTGCATGGTGATAGAGCTTGCTTCCCCACTCTCTGATGTTGAGTTTGAAGATGTCAAAACCTGCACCTCTTCAAAGAAAATGTGGGATAAATTAAAGCTGGTACATGGAGGAGATGCTAATGTACTAAGAGCCAAGGAAGAAAGCCTAAGAGGGAGGTTTGATGACCTAAGGATGAAAGAAGGAGAAAATATCACTCAGTATAGCTGCAGAATCAAAGAGGTAGTCAATGTTATCCAAGGAGTTGGAGGTGTACTTGAAGAAGAGCCAATGGTAAGTAAAATCCTAATAACCTTATTGCCTATATATGCTATTAGAGTATCTACTATACAAGAAATGAGAGCAATTGCAAACAATATTGTTACTCTAGATAGTCTGATTGGTAGACTGATTTCATCTGAGATGAATAACTTTGATAATAGTGTCTTACTATCTATAGAGTCTGCATTCAAATCTTCTTTGAAAATAAGTAAGTCAAGTCGTGAACACACTATGAGGAATGATAGTGAAAGTGATAGTGATGACCAAGGAATTGATGAGATTGAAGCACTAATGGAAAGAAGATTGCAGAGAGGCAAAGGTAGATACAAAGGGAAATTACCACTTGTATATTTTGATTGTAAAGAGGTTAGACACTTTGCTGCAAGATGTCCTAACAGAAGAAAAGATGACATAAGTAATGACAGACATATGAAAATAAATTTGATAGAGGTGATAATAGAGATTACCGAAGCAACCAACAATCTGACAGAAGAGATAACCGAGACTACAAGGAAAAGGGGAAGAAAGCTTGTTACCTGGCTGAGAACAGAGCTGGAGACACTGACACCGAATCTGAAGAAGACATTGAGATGGTAGTTGTAGCCATGAAGGATGATTCAGATGAAGAAGAAGAAAGGTATGTAGAGACTGCACTCATATCTAAGGTTAGTAAGAATGATGTCTAGATCATAGATAGTGGCTGCACTCACCACATGACTGGTGATAAACAAAATTTTGAAACTTTTGAATACTATAATGGTGGATCAGTAAGAATGGGTAATGACACACCTTGTCTAGTTGAAGATAAAGGAACCATAATTTTGAATAACCTGAACAAATGTGAAAATGCATACTGGGTAAACGGACTTAATTATAATTTGTTGAGTGTTTCACAGCTGAATAATATAGGTCACCGAGTAGCATTTGAGAATAAGAAGGCAAAGATCTTTAATGAATCAGGAAGATTGATCGGAACAACTGAACAGACAAAAGGTAACCTTTTCTATCTTGATGACATTAACACCACTTGTTTAATGGCTATAAATAAAGACATATGGTTGTGGCATAAAAGAATATGCCATGTGAATTTTGACAGCATGATAAAGATAAGAAATAAAAGAAGAGTAAGAGGCTTATCGAGCATTTCAAAGCATATCATGTGCAAGAATTGTCAAAAAGGTAAGACGACAAAGTCTAGTTTCAAGAGTAAAGCCCATACATCTAATTCAATTCTAGAATTAGTCCATACTAATTTATGTGGACCCATGAGGACAAAGAGTTACTATGGTGATAGGTATTTCATTCTCTTTGTAGATGATTATTCTAGAATGATGACAGTTATGTTCTTAAAAGACAAATTAGAAGCATTCAAGATTTTTAAATGGTATAAGGTTATGGTAGAAAAACAAAGTGGTATGGAATTGAAATGCCTAAGATCAAATAGAGGAGGGGAATTTGTTTCAGATGAATTCACTAACTTCTGTAATGAGCGTAGAATTAAAAGACATGTTTCTGCACCAAGAACACCTCAGCAAAATGGGATTGCTGAGAGGAGAAATAGATCCATTTTTGATTGTGCAAGAACACTGATGATAGAGAAAAGCATCACTCAAACTTTTTGGAGGGAAGCTGTTAGTACTTCTATCTACACATTGAACAAAGTACAATTCAAGGACACAAAGAAGACACTGTATGAGCTTTGGTATGGTTACACACCCAATGTAAGTTACTTCAGAATATTTGGTAGTCAATGTTATATTTTGAAAGAGGATAGAAATGGAAAGCTTGACTCCAAAAGTGATGAAGGTATCTTTTTAGGGTATTCCACCAAAAGCAAGGCTAATAAATATCTTAACAAGTCCTCTAACAAGATCATTGAAAGTGCAAATGTAAGAATTGATGAATTTGCAGAGAAGAATGATAAGGAAAGAAGAAAAGAACCAGAAGACTACAACATGTTTGTTTACACTAAAGAACCTAACACTCTACCCGAGAAATAGTGTATCGCTCCCGAGCAACAGAACATTGCACTTGAGCATCAGGCTGCAACTACCAAAAATTAGGAAAATACTCAAGATGATGTTCTGAGCAATGGAGATCAAAACCAAGGTCAAGATAATGGACAATGAGCTGAACCAAAACTTTCCAAGTATGTCAGAAGACATCATCCACAAAATCATATCATAGGAGACAAGAAGGCTGGAGTGAGAACAAGAAGTAAGTCACTAAACACTAGATGTTTACTTTGTGATTTTGAGCCTAAATCTGTTAATACTGCACTTGAAAATGAAGAATGGTTTAGTGTTATAAATGAAGAGATAGAATATATTGAGAATAATAGTACATGGACACTAGTACCGAGACCAGATGACAAGAATGTCATCGGTACCAAATGGATATTCAAAAAAAAGTTGAATGAGAATAGAGAAGTCACAAGAAATAAAGCAAGATTAGTATGCAAGGGGTATGCACAAGAAGAAGGTATTGATTATGGAGAAACCTTTGTAGCCATTTCTAGACTAGAAGGAGTAAGAATCTTACTTTCTTACGATGCATTCAAAGGATTCAAGGTATACTAGATGGATGTCAAATCTACATTCCTAAATGGAATACTGGAAGAAGGGGTATGCATTGAACAACTAGAAGGGTCTATTGATCTAGACAAGAGAAACATGGTATGTAGAATACATAAAGCCTTGTATGGATTGAAACAAGCACCTAGAGCCTGGTATGAAAGACTTCACTCCTATCTCATAAGCATTGAATTTGTAAGAACAAGTGACAATAGCAATCTGTACTTAAAAGAAGATACCAATGGTAATATTCTAATTGCTGAAATATTTGTTGATGATATCATATTTGGGGGAAATGAAATGTTATGTAAATCCTTTGCTAATGAAATGAGCAAAGAGTTTTAAATGTCTATGTTTGGGGAGATCAAATTCTTTCTTGGTCTATAGATTCTTCAACAAGATGCAGGCATATATATCACTCAGTCCAAATACATCAAGGAAGTAATGAAGATATTCAAAATGGAAGATTCCAAAATAGTTGGAACACCTATGGCAACCGGATGTAAGATGACAAAAGAAGACATCTCAAATGAGATAAATCATATCTTGTATAGATCAATGATTGGCAAACTAATGTATGTTGTTCACACTAGACCAGATATAGCACATGTAGTTGGAATAATTGCAAGATTCTCTGCTAATCCCAAAGAATCCCACATGATTGTTGTCAAGAGAATTCTGAGGTATCTAAAGAACACCGAGGGCTATGGCTTATGGTATAAAAGAGAAGGAAAATTTGAGCTTCAAGTCTATACAGATGTTGATTGGGCTGGAAACTAAGATGGCCAAAAGAGAACAATTGGAGGAGAATTATTCATGGGTGACAGACTTGTCACATGGATCAGCAAGAAGCAAGGATGCATCTCACAGTGTACTGCAGAAGCAGAATATGTGGCTGCTACTGCAAACTGCTATAATATTGCATGGATCAAACAATTACTGGAAGGTATGAATATGAAGATTCTTGGACCAGTGATTATCTACTATGATAATACCAGTACAATCAACATTTCTAAGAATCCAGTCATGCATGCTAAGACTAAGCATATTGCTATCAAGTATCACTACTTATGAGAACAAGTGAAAGCAAAAGAAGTGATACTAGAATATGTTCAGTCAAAGGAACAATTAGCTGATATATTCACAAAGCCATTACCAAAAGATACATTTGAGTACTTGAGAAAGAGACTAGGGGTCCAACCCTTGTCTATCGGTCAGTAAGATGACTAGGGAATTGCATCAGCCTATGCACAAATCAGAAGAACATTCATGTTGATGCAAGTAAGCAAAGGAATGCAAATATACATCTGTACACAGCAAGGTACAAATCTGTTGCGAACACCAAAGACAATTTTGGCTAATACAGAGTTGTATTGTTAATGGATAGGGAAATTCAAGGAGTATATTATAAAAAGGTGAAAGGATATAACTTTGGCATAATTAGTCTATTTTGGCATTGTTGTCAAAGGGAGAGATTATATCATTATCCACTCATTATCCATGGAGAGAAGTTCCTAAGAATTAAAAGGGAGAGTTAATCATTATCCAAAGGGAGAGATTACATATGAAATATCCATCAAAGGGAGAGAATAGATACTAAGGGAGAGATTTCTGTCAAAGGAAAAAAAAAAGATGATCAAGGAGAGGAACAATCAAGGCAGAGCACATATCAGAAACATAATCAGAAGCTGATATATATATCCAGTAAAGGGATTGAAGATTGAAGAAGGCACTCTGCAAGAAACAAATCTAAGCTACATGAGCTTACTGAGAGCCAGACATTTGTATTAGTTATAGAACAAAAATATTTGGGAGAGATTGATGAACTTCAACTGTTATATTTCATATTGTATTAGTAATGATATAGTGTGATAATGTAGTGTGTTGTCATCAATGCCAAAGGGAGAGATTGATGACATATAACTGATTGAATGTTTGAAGATGTTAAGTTGATCACCGAAATGCAGAAAGATAATGCAAGACATTCATTCAGTTAATGGATTGTATTGTCAATGATTTCAACTTGATATAATCTGATTGGTTATATTCAAAGTGTCAAAGACTTCATAGAATCAGAATGATAAAGGTTATGCTTTCAGTAATGCATAAAAGATCAGCATTCACTAAGTAACTACAAACACCGATGGGTAGTGCACCCCGACGGACAGAGAAACCTGAAAGTAAAGTCACATTGTTGCCCAAGAAAAAAACCTGAAAAGCATTATCGACGAGCAAAATCATAAGCATTACCGACAAGCAGAACTTCACAGTGATACTTGACAGACAAACAACCCTGACGGTCAAACAACACCGACGAAGATGCCCGAGGAGAACTGAAAGACTGCTAATCGGTAAACAGTAAGAATAAGGTTTAACAGTGAACTCTGAGAAGTAGTTATTTGTTAAGATTGTTTGAAGGCATTCATCTTGTAGGACTGAAGATAGCTAGAGGATTAATATTGTGGTACTAAGTTTTTGGGTTGAATTATTGGAATATTTTTTAGGCCACTTATTCACCCCCCCCCTCTCAGTTATTCTAACACACTTCTCCTTTAATAATTTAATTAATTATTATTAACGAGTCACCTTCCAAGTGGACTCAAGACACTGATTTTTTTTTGCCAATTTAACTTCATACAAATTTGGTTGTGCGTCCACTTCATTATTGGTTCTTTCTTTTAGTCTCTTCGCTCTGACAGCCAATAAGTTGTCATTCCAATCCCTTGCTACAAAACTCGCACCCGAAAGGCCCGGGTTAACTTTTGATGCCTCATCAGAATTCAATTTGATCCATCCTGTCTTCGACTTTACCCAATCAATACTCAAAGATTCTTTTCCATTTGGATCCATCCAGAAAGGCTCATTAATATGCCAAATATATTGAATCTTTTACTATTAATAATACATGTTGATTTGATTTATGTTTTCTTTGCCTAAAATATAAATTGACTTTATTTTAATATATGTTGATTCTATTTTTATTTGAGAAGATTATTTTTTCACTTACTTTTAATATTTAAGTACTAATTTTAATATGTTTTTAGGCTTCTAGATTAACTGTATTTATCTTTTTGAATCAACATTTTAGATCATACTCTATGATCCATCATTAGGATAGCATGCAAGAGAAGAGAAATACACAATTAATCTAGAAGCCTACTTGAGCACATCATTATGGACTATGGAAACTTAATGTCCTTGACTAATTTTATCTTTTAAAATATTTTATTGTAAATTAATTTTAATATTTAAATACTAAGTTTATTTAAATAATAATGAGGATTTTATTTATTTTCAATGAGCGTCGAAAGACAAAAGGTTTTGGTATAAATATATTTTATAAAAATAGTTCAAATGACATGTCTTGGTATATGTTAAATGTTAAAAGCTCAATTTGAGAAATTGCTTAGGTTTCATGTACCTTGTCACTTCAAATATTAGGAGTCCTATGCATTTAAAGATACATTCATAAGAAAATTGGGATGGTTCAAAGGTCTCAATTTATGTTTTTAGCAACTTTAAAATGGAACAAATCAAATTTTACAATGTTAGGCCTCCACCTGTATTTAATATTTCATTTAAAATTACACTCTTGACCATTAGTTTATGACATTTTATCAATAATAGCAGTATAAGATACTAGGAATATTTAATGGAATCAGAGTCATGATGCATTATTTCATTTTCCTGTTATATGTATGGTTATTAAATATGATGTGTTAGCATCTAAGAGATTATATTAGTATTATAAGGGATAACATCTCTTGTATATAAATTTGGGTAAGTCAAATAGATAGAATTAAGAAGTTATGTAGAGTTGAAAGTGATAAATTGTAATATTTGTTTTGGATATTAAATTTGGAAGAAAGTTTTTTTTATTTTCAATTTACTAATGAAAGTAAGGAGTTATGGAGTGTTGAGAATGATAAATTATAATATTATCTTTGTATATCAAATTCAATTTAATTATAAAATAGAATGTTAATCCTTAAGTTCTATTGATGATTAATGAACCCACACTTAGTCATTCACTTAGGCAGTTTTAGTTGGTTATCACTGTGGCCGAGCTAAACATTCAAGGCTTTGCAACATTGCTGAGCAAGTTTTAGGTTGTCGAGTTACATCATGCCGAGCCGAGTAGAATATTAAGTGTCGAGCGTCAGAGAGGTGTTGTGCCGAGTAGAACAAGTTTTTGCATACATGTCAGGATTAATTCAAACTTTGATGTAAACAGTTTAGGCCGACTTGTATGAGATCTGAGTTGACATTTGTACGCATTTAATATTTGTCTACTGAGTTAATTTTGTATTTAATTGTTTTATACTATGCATGGCATGGAGACAATCAGGAAATTAGTATGCATTAGAGGTATAAACAATAGATCTTGATCATTGATCTAGATCTCGCTGCCAGATCTGAAAAAGATATAATAAGATGGCTTCTAACCCTAATACAGAGTGTGTGTAAGAGCAAGAGATATACAGAGAAGGGTTGTGTGTTCATGTGAGATGAACAGTAAGTCATTGTAAGAAGAATCCTAGATCAAGTAGAATGATAGAGTAGTGAAAAGAAGAGTAAAGACATATCAGATTAAGAGATCACATAAGTTATTGAAAAGAGAAGATCGGTCATCAGCATCTAAGTGCATAATGAAGGATCACTACTTGGAACTTTCTAACAGGTGTATCGGGTTAAATATCTTAACAGAGTAGTTTTAGCAGACCGTTTCAAATCTCTTAGTCGAGTGCTTACTTTACTGTAAGTTAAAATCCTTTAACAAGGTATATTGTAATGATCTTTAGTTCTTAACAGAACATACCTTTAACCAGGTAGATTGCATATTGCAATCAAACTTTTGTAGCCCTAACAGGCACACTTTATTGCTACAGTAGTGAATATTTTGTGGGTGTCATCCCCACCCCGGTTTTACCTATTTGGGTTTTTGGGTTACCAAAATTATGTGTTATGAGTTACATATTTGATGTTATGGATGTTATATGATGTTAGGTTAATTTCATATATGTATGAATGTGGATCAATTTGTTTTAAGCGGTTAAGATTCAAGATCTGATTCACCCCCCCCCCCCCCTCTCAATATCTTGCTTNTTCCCCCCCCCCCCCCCCTCTCAATATCTTGCTTTCCCATTCTTGTACTTCCAACAATTGGTATCAGATCTAGGTTCACCTACAAAAGATTTCAAATCATCTTGTGAGTATAGATCTTGAGATGGAGGTTTACAAGTTGGGAAAAGTCATTGAGAATCAGAAGATTGAGATCCAGCTAGCATTACATTAGCTTGAGATAGCAAGACATGAATTCAAGAAATCATTGACAACCAGGAAAGATTTGGCCAAACAAATGAATGATACTCATTACCAGGAAGATGACACTGCAAATCTATTTCAGAATGAAGATTCTACTGAGAGTGATGTAGCAATTGCAGATCTACTGGAAAAGAACAATGTACTGTGTGAAGAAGTTAGAAACTTAAAAAGAGAACAAGAAATGTAGACAGTAAGACTATGTGAAGTATTGGAACAAAAGAAGAAAGATGAAGATGACAAAACTATGGCAGAAGAAGACAAAAGAGTGATATCTGTCAGACTTGATGAAAGGACACATGATGTGCAGATAATGACAATCAATCAGGTTGACATGGAAAATCAATTGCTACTTGCAAATCAGGAGATTAGAAGGAAAGATATGGAAATGATAAATCTGAGATCTGAGAATAATCAATTGAAAGATGATTTGAGATCTAAGAAGGAACTTAATGAAAGGTTGAATAACCTAATGAAGCCTTGACTCATTTTGAGAATCTAATGGAAGCATCAAGAAGGTCAAAGGATTCTTCTAGATTAGGTCACACTAAACCAAAGACATCTTCTGAGAAAGGATAATCATCTAAGAATGGTGAAAGGAGGAATACAAAGATAAAGCACAACAAGCCTGTTTGCCACCACTGTGGAAAACCAGGTCATACAGAAAACATTTGTCGAAGCAAGAAAGGTAAGTCCAATCCAAAACCTAAGTTTAATGGTTACTATTTTAATTGCAAGAAATTTTGACATAAAGCACATGAATGTTGGGCTGAAGCAAGTGATGCACCCCCGAAACCAAGATTTAATGGTTAGTGTTACAAGTGTCAGAAACATGGTCATAAGGCACAAGTCTGTAGATCCAATGCTAAACAGCAATGGACATCAAAGACACAAATAAAAGCATCTAAGAGAGGCGACACTTATAACTTGGATTATAATACAAGATAGAGTTGTCATTACTGTGAAGAATATGGACATGCACCTGAAGATTGCTTAAAGACACATGTCAGAGGGAAATCTAAGAGTTGGATGAATGGAAGCTTAGTCTGTTTTAGTTGTTTGAAGATATGTCACACTAAGAGAGAGTGTAGGACAAGAGTTCCTGCTCCTACTGTTGAAGAAGTAAGAGCACTGATGAACCAGACATGGGTAAGGAAAATAGAGTCGAGCAGCAGTGAATCCACTGAAGCCGAGGTCACCCAATCCAATGGATCAGGTGATCACACCATCTCCAACTGAGCAATAGAGGTATGTAAGGAACTGCATTTAAATTTCAAATCTTACATCAGTTCCTAATATGTAAATGTGCCAAAGTCCATATCTGCATATGTTAAGATGTACCAAGATATGTTTGTGACAAGTGCCGAGAAGAGTTATCTACACTATAGGTGTTGAGTTGGTTGGCCAAGTAAGTTGTGATGGTCGAGTGTGGTAAGCCGAGTGGTATGCAAGTTGTGTTAGTCGGCCAATGATAGCTGGCTTGCACTAACCTAACGGGAAAAATATTTAATGCTTACCTACCTTGACCTTTCAAGTCTATATATGGTTGAACGGTCTACTATTCACTATTACCTTGCGATTTTCAGCATTCACAGAGCGATCAAAGAAGTTGAAGATTTGATCTTAGCGATGTATATTTTGATAATTTTGTCAGCATGCAGTCGACAATCCTAAGTTGAACAATGCGAAGTGATTGCTTGCCGAGGTACTTTGTTCTTCATTTTCAAACCCTAACTTCAAGAGATTATGGTTGCAAGTTCTTATGCACCAGTCAAAGGAATGGAGGGGGATCTGAATCAAATTAAGCTAGTAAGGAGTGATGCATGTGCACCACCAAACTTTCGTGTCATTCTAGAAAGTGCAATTTTGAGTGATTTGAATGGAGCCCTCTCATCGATCCCACCAAAGGTACTTATGATTCACGATGTTAGATCTTGTTACATGGTTAAAATTGGCAAAGTGGACAACAATGAATTGAGATATTCCTATGACAAGTTGTGTGAGAATGGAATTCTGAAAGACAAATTCAAACATTTAGCCAACAAAGGGTTAACTCGTGCCCTAGATTTTCTAACAGAATTCAAGGATGAATGGATTAAGGTTTTCCTAAGCCGAGTTCATAATATGCATATGTGGTTGGACAATGGACCAGTAAAGATCACAAAAGATATTATCCAGCGAGTTACTGGGTATCATGTTATCAGTGGTAAACGAACTATGAGAGACCAAAGTAAAGAAGAGATAGCAGCTAACACTGGAGCTATTTGGAACAACAGAGGAATGACTATCTCTACAATTACAGGCATGGAACTTTATTTTGGAGTGAGAGTGATTGTTCACAGGTTCTATTAGTCGAGCCGACTGGATAGTGTTCCATGTACAGCCGTGGACCAGGCATGGAAGATAGTCAAAAAGAATCACACCTATGACCTTGTCGAACTGCAGTTGACACAACTAGCTGAGAAATTACTATCAATTAGGAAAGCCAAAAGCTCATCATGTAAGTTTGGCTCTTTGTTAATGTGTATATTCTTCTATGTACAAAATTCATTTCCTACACTAAAAAATATTGTCTAGAAGAAGGACAGACCCATCATTTTAGAGATTAGTGAATGTATTCAGCAATTAGGCAACAATTTCAATAGTATTATGGGAAGTTATTTTGTGGAATTCAAAAAGAGAATGAGGTTGAGGACTAGAATTCCCAATTCACTTGTGGAAAAGCACTATGATGAGATATGTTTCTTAGTTGATACCGACTACACCTATATTCAGGATGTGACACCTAGGGTATCATGGCTGGAGCCATTTCCCTATGAAGTTAATATTGATGAAGCATCAGTAGCTATCACAGCACTCCTAGCAGAGGAGATTGATACTAAAGCTAAAAGATTCAAAAATTTTGATGAAGCAAAGGCAAAGATTTCGATGAATCTTAAGGCAGGAACCATGGAAAGAAAAAGGAAAAAGATTGTGAAAAATCTGAAAAAGATGGTTGGCTTGCTGAGTGATGATGAGCTAGAGGATGCACCTCTAGACATATCTACTAGACAAGGAGAAGATGTATCTGAGGAACAAGAAGTAGAATTTAGTGAGTCCGAAGAAGAGATCACTGCTAAGGCAAAAGGGAAGAGGCCAGCAATAGCAAAGGTAACAAAGCTAAGTAAAGCAAAACCTAGAGTTACCCCTCCCATTGCAAATTGTCCAAGGACAAGGGCATCTACTACCACGTCACCAGTAGAATAGACTAAAGTCTATACAAAGAATATTGGAGAAGGTAGTTCTGGATCAAAGACTAAATTAGCAAAAAAGGCTGTGAGGAGCCTACAAGTTAAAAGACCAAGAAGAAAACTGCATTTGGATCCAGAAAGTGATGAGGACATGACTGAAACTGATGAACCCAACAACATACCAACAACACCATTCAAGAAACCTACAGATATTGATGAGGTATGTAAAAATATGAGAAATTTTGCAGGGTTATCTGGTTTCAAGTTTATAAGGTATGAAAAATTGAAGGTAGGAGACAAACATAAGGTTCAGGAAGCTCTCCTAGACATGATGTGTAATTTCAAATTAACCCCTACAGCAATAGGAAATAATGTGTCGAGTGATTTGTATGAATTTCTATCTGGCAAGTGGGAATTTGCACTCACAACTGAGAGATAAATTAGGGAAGGCACTTTAGCTCAAGTCATTCCTGAGCAAACCAAGAAACAGAGAGAAAAATTTGTTGAAGAGTATAAGCACAAATTTTTACCTAAACAGAGAGGTTATGCTATTTTGAAGAATGATATTGAAGGGATAGTACATTAGAGTACTAGAATTTGGAAGGAAGTTTTTGGATTGATTGTTCCAAAAGAAAAGAAAACTGATGAAGGAACATCTGAGCCAAAGGATAAGGAAACTGAATCCACCCCTGTACCACAGATATCAATAGTTCACATTTCTACTGAGCCTGAGAAGACTAGGACAGATGCACAAGATCAATCAGAGACAGTTAACACTGTTGATCTGACCATTGACAGTCCAATTGATGTGACAATTGATGACTCCAGCAATCTGGATGTCGAGGGTCAGGATGAGCTGAGGGACTCAACTATTGAATCACCTATCAAGGCAATTGAGGCTGAAACAGAGAAGAGTATAGAAGAAGAAGAAAGAACTCAAAAGGAATCTGAGGATAAGGATGCTCAATATGAAGCAGAAAAGGAGAAAATAATTGAACAAGAGGTAATTGTACAACATTCACCTATTTTAGAGGTTGTAAAATCAGTTCTAGATAGTAGTGAGGAGATAAGAGATACTAATAGTGAGCCTAAAGAACAAGAGGCAATGCAAGTGTTGGTTGATCTACCACACTATGCATCATCAACTCCCACTGGAACTAAGATAGGAAGTATGCCTGATCAGCAAGGAATTTTGACTGAACTTAAAGATGCAATGGTGTCAACTACTGAATCTGGAAAAGGTATTGTAGAAACTAAGCTGAGCAGTAGTTCACTTGAATTCAAGAGGAGGAAAGTTATGAGGAAGAAGTCTCTGATTCTAGATGTCACATTAGATGAAGTTATTGTGATTCCACCATGGGATCCCAATGTTTTGTCTTATGAACAGATTGAGACTCTTCAAGAGTTACTTAAAAGGGAGAAAAGACAGGAGGAACTGAAAAGGGAGCAAAAGCAAAAGCAAGTGTTACATGACATAAAAGATATATTTGTAAAGGCTTTTGACATGGAAGATGAGAACCCTCAAGCCCCTATTCTTGAACAGTTAGTTCACATTGTGAAAAAGGTAAATGATGACAATATTGAAGCCAATGAGAAACTGTTGCAATGGACCGAGAGGAAATTCGAGAACAAGGTACTTGCAAAAATCTTAGGAGAGATTGCAGTAAAATAGGTTGAAATTTCTTCTCTGGTAGAAATTTTAGAATGAGTTGCAATAAATGTCTATTTTTTGTATAAGAGGTTATCTGATGTTGAATTCTTCACAAAGGATAATCAAAAGGCTTTAGAGAAATTGCAACTCGACCTAAAGTCAACTGGAAGTTCACTGAGTATGGATGCTAGCACTAGCTCCTTACATTTTAACAGGTTGACTTATGCACAAAGGAGGATAGCCGAGCTCATGGCTGAAGATGGTCGGATTAGGACCAAGTTGATTACTATTTAGACAAGTTGGATACCTCATGTGGAGGTCATTCAGAAAGAAATTTCATCTGCAACCGAATTGATTAAGAAAGACTCTCATCTCTCCACTGCAGAAAGCTTAGTAAGTCTAGTTGCTGAGCTAGAAGTGAAAATAGAGGTTATGAAGTCTGTCAAGGACAGTTGGGACTCTACATTTGAGTCTACCTTACAACTTCATAAATAGTTTTTGGACAAGTATAACTTGACCCCACCAGCAATCAGTGACAAAAACAAGGGGGAAACTGACAGGACTGACAAGGATACAGCATAAAGAAGATCAGAACAGGTATCCATGTAAAAAAAAATTTTGAAGGCATGTATACTATGTAAAGTTTTGTATGTAGTATTATGTACATTCCTAGAGGGGTACAGTGTGTACTTAGGCAATATTTTGGATGGAATGAATTGTAATGATAAGTGTGTTTTTGCCACTAATATCAAAGGGGGAGATTGTTAATCCTTAAGTTCTATTGATGATTAGTGACCCACACTTAGTCATTCACTTAGGTAGTTTTAGTTGGTTATCACTGTGACCGAGCTAAAAATTCAAGGCCAAGCAAGTTTTAGGTTGCCGAGTTACATCATGCCAGGCCGAGTAGAATATTAAGTGTCGAGCATCAGAGAGGTGTTGTGCCGAGCAGAACAGGTTTTTGCATACATGTCGGGATTAATTCAAACTTTGATGTAAACGGTTTAGGTTGACTTGTATGAAATCTGAGCTGACATTTGTACGCATTTAATATTTGTCTACTGAGTTAATTTTGCATTTAATTATTTTATACTATGCATGGCATGGAACCAATCAGGAAATCAGTATGAATTGGAGGTATAAACAATAGATCTTGATCATTGATCTAGATCTCGTTTCCAGATCTAAAAAAGATATAATAAGATGGCTTCTAACCCTAATACAGAGTGTGTGTAAGAGAAAGAGATATACAGAGAAGGGTTGTGTGTTCATGTGAGATGAACAGTAAGTCATTGTAAGAAGAAGCCTAGATCAAGCAGAATGACAGAGCAGTGAAAAGCAGAGTAAAGACATATCAGATTGAGAGATCACGAAAGTTATTAAAAAGAGAAGATTTGTCATCAGCATCTAAGTGCATAATGAAGGATCACTACTTGGAACAATCTAACAGGTGTATCAGGTTAAATCTCTTAACAGAGTGGTTTTAGCATACCGTTTCAAATCTCTTAGCCGAGTGCTTACTTTACTGTAAGTTGAAATCCTTTAACAGGCACACTTTATTGCTGTAGTAGTGAAGATTTTGTGGGTGTCATCCCCACCCCTATTTTACCTATTTGGGTTTCTAGGTTACCAAAATTTTGTGTTATGAGTTACATATTTGATGTTATGGATGCTATCTGATGTTAGGTTAATTTCATATATGTATGAATGTGGATCGATTTGTTTTAAGCGGTTAAGATTGAAGATCTGATTCACCCCCCCCTCTCAGTATCTTGCTTTCCCATTCTTGTACTTCCAACATAGAAGTTGGAGATGTGAAAGATCACAAGGATACAATTAGTCACCAAATAATTAAATAAACATAAAAGTATTTTTGAATCATTCATAGTAATTGATTTCAACATAAACAAAAAATGCAATTGTGCCTCAGGATATTGTAAGCCGGTTAAATGAGTATGCTAGCAGGATTGAGGATCTAGAAGAGGGTGTATTTAAAAACAATGTTAGTGTGTTGGTATAGGTTCTTGAGAATAGGGTGCAGAAGTTGAAATTCAAGACAAAGGTGGTGTATGTCAATTAATTTATCCTTATTTTGTCTGAAAAAAAATTCTCCGATTATATTTTTTTTCTAAATCCCTTGTACATAAAATGGTCATCTAAGTTTGCATTAATGGAGAAATTAGAGGTTGCTTCTGATTATAGGGAGGATATGCCTCCAATAATTGTGGAGACTATGAGTAGAATTGATATTATTAATTTATTACTGGCATTCTTTGAAGGAAAGGATCAGTTAATAAAGAATAAGGTTCAATCAATCCTAGACCTTGAGCACCCCCTTATTCTACAAATATCAGATAAGGAAAAAAATATGAAAAGTATAGACATATGGGAAGAGGAATTTGATTTGATTTGTTCAAATGTGGAGACAATGATGCTTGAAAAAAGAGAAATTGGTATGAATAAGATTAATGATATTATTAAAAAATGTTCAAATTTGAAAACAGTTAATGACAAGTTTATCTCAGATGCCCGAGCAACAAAAGATGCAAGGTGGTGGGAGGTTGTAGCAAAAAACAAAGGAATTAAAAGGTTTCAATTGGCTGACTAATAAGGAAGTTGGAAAGTAAGAAAATTTTATGAGGAAAAAGGATAAGAGGAAGGAATAAATGAAGTGAATCCCAC
The DNA here is from genome assembly GCA_018584345.1 of Thuja plicata. Classification (NCBI taxonomy): domain Eukaryota; kingdom Viridiplantae; phylum Streptophyta; class Pinopsida; order Cupressales; family Cupressaceae; genus Thuja; species Thuja plicata. The sequence goes on from MU223537.1 coordinate 1,818,625, forward strand.
AATTTTGGTTTTTTGTATTTTTCCAAGGTTTGTTATTTTTGTGATGACAAGGCCACAAACTAACTACAAGGAGGTTAGCAAGTTATCTGAATGGACATCTTTCATGGATCAACTAATGCCCCAAATGTACCACACAGTTAGGAATAGAGCTCGTTTAACCAACTTGAAAGCGACGGGATGAGTTTAGTGTCATGTGCTCTTCTCCAAAAAAAAATTCTTTGTTGGTTCTACATGTAGTTTGTGAGTGGCACATCACAAGGATATTATAAATTCTTCAACAATTGCAGAGATCACATCTTTTATTCTCTCAGAACACTTGGATTAATAGATCTCACAGGCATTCTTGCCTCGTTGGGATTACTTAGGGATAGAACATTTTATTTTTAAAATATAATGTTATAAACGATCGAAAGCTTGTCCCATTCCTTGTTCTATAAAAGGAATACTAGGATCATGTTTTAAGTCTTCTGAACATTGTTGTCATCTAAAGAGTATAAAAGAGTAGTTGTCCATGGGTTATAGTTAGAACATTATATTTTTGCATGAGTTTCTGATATGAATGAAAATATGAGTCAGAAGGATTTGAACACCCTGAACTTGTCTCCACATTGTACTTTGATATTTACATACATTCCAATATAAAGTATGCTTGCGTTAATATGTTCACTTTATGTGGATCTGTGTTAATGGTTTCTCTACTTTATTTCAAGGAAAGAACTAAATGTTCAATATTGTTAAAAGTGAATGTGAGAGTAGGGTTTGGATTTTGAAGTACAAATGTATGGTTATGTGGGTTTTATAAAATGCAAGGCATAGTCTGATGTATTGAATTTTATTTTAGTTATTTGTTGATGAAATTTCATGTGGAGTATCTTGTTTGACTTGATTTCCCAATATGATAAGGCACTGATTTAGGGTACTCTTAGGGTTACATGTGTGAAGCAAATCTTAATTCAAATCTCTTTCATTTTATTGTTTTATGGGTAGGGTTAAAATGGAACTTTCCCCCAATTGCATATACATGATAAAATACCAAGTAAAATAACTAAAGTGGAATTTAATTTTATGGCCTTGGTATGACATCATTAGGAATATGCTATGTTAGATATGAATATCTAAAAGTGATAAGTTTCTGAATGAATCAAGGTACACCCACCTAAGTAGATAGCAAATGCTTGAAGAGTAGAAGGTATACTGAACTTGTTCATTAGCCTCTAAATCTATTCATCTAAGAATAGGGGATGGACACTCTTAAGACTTTCTAGCACATCAATTGGAACCACTAACAAATTGACAACTCTTTTGGGCAGTCATTTCATAAAATTTTACAAAGTCATTTTATCATAAAAGCCTAAAGCTAACAATGCATGAAACACTCAGTTTCTAAGGATATATCATGGTTATCCTACATGAAAATGATTTTCCTATGTGTAATCCTAGCCTAGGTTGGAGACAAGCTGAACAAACTGACATTATATCTCAACTTAACACATTAGCTTGGGAAAATAGAAATAATAGTGATGATTATAATAGAGTTAATGAGTTGCTAGAGTTTGAAGTGTTTCAAGTTCAAAACTGTATTGTTGTGTTTAAAAGGGTCATTAAAAAGTTTCAATACATCTTTGGGGAGATGGAAGTTGTTCCAAGGCTTCATGAGTCAGAGTGTCCAAAAAATGTCCTAGTCGGTCTTGTTGCTCCTGTATTGTAGCCAGATTTGAATTGGGAGCAAATTTCACAAGAAGATAACCTGTCTTAGTTGAATGTACTTGCATGGAAAGAAAGAACCTCTTATGTTGAATATAGAGAGGTGTTTCATGTTTTAGACAGAGAAGAAGAGATAGCCCAAATACATGAGTAGAACATCAAGAGATTATTAGTAGCCGCAAAGTTTGGCAATCCAACGGTGATATTTTACATCCCATTTTGGGTGGAAACTCTAAAATTGTAAATTTACTACTGTAAGATAAATATCTCAAAATACTTTGAGGGAAAGTGTTGAACCCTACATGATTTGTGAAGGTGTTAATGTACAAGATCAGTGAATTTATTAATTTTCTCACTTATATGAATTGTAGAAGGTCCTTGGAACAACCCCTTCGAAGATTGTTCAACCACCAAAAGAAAAAAGATGGATAGCTCAAGATAGAGGTGCTTCTGAATCACCCCATTCTAAAATTTCTTTCATTCAAAGAGTAGAAAGTAGATCAAAACTTGTTGTATCTTGGGAGCATTCATTAACCCCTATGTACCCATCGCTAAGTAAGGGAAAAGATCAATTAGAAAATCAATTTAGCAACCTAAGACCCAATCCTTTCTTCAGTGACTTCAAATCAAGCAGTGAAGAATCAATATCTTTATATTTAAATCAAGAGCCTATGGATACTTTAAGTTATATTCAAGATAAGAAGATGATTCTATTTCTGGGAGGTTCAATGTCTAGTCAACCATTTTTAGGTGGGGTAAATGAAGAAATGAGGTTATCTCAAGAGAAAAAGGGAACTTCAGGGAAAATAGTTGCACTAAAGGTTCTAATGCAACATACCCAATATGATGAACAATTCACAATTGGTATACCTTTTCATACCATTCCCGTCTCCATCTTGTATTATGAAGACACCCTTTTACCTCAATTAGTTGATGCAAACACTACAATTATTGTTTCAACCTTTCCTACAATATCTACTTTTGCAAGTACTACAATGATTAGAACCTTTACTATGTCCTCTGCTTCCGTTGACCCTAGATCATAGAGTTAATCAGGAACCCAAACTACTAGTGCATCCTAAAAGACTATAAATACCTCAAGTACCCAACAAATACAGTCTACAAGTACATCTACTTCTAGTGGGAAGATAATATTTGGCTCAACAAGTGGCATAACATTCATGACCCAGCCTTTAATTATAAACCAAATGTTAGGGAGTATGATAGGATCTAAATATCAACTTTTCAGGTACAATCCTATTTTTGGGCAAGCTTCTTTCTAGCATAATCCTCAACTACTCCAAATGTAGAAAAAAGTGAAGCAGATGCAAAATTTGTACAACCAATTGCTAGGCAAACAAGCTCAGGCCAATGTCAACCCCCTTTTCAATCCCTAATATCAATACCAAGCTATACCACAACAACAATTGAAGAAACACTTATTACAACAACAAATGCAACAATTGCATCAATTACAGGAACAACTCAACTAATTGAACTTGCAAGCACAAGTCCAAGGACCTTAATTCCAAGTTGTTCATCAATTTTCAAGACAACCTTTTCCTCAAAACAAATGCAACTAGATAGATTTCATTGGGATCCCTGGGTACCCCAAACAAATGAATGATGAAGTCGGGGAATCATTAACTATATTTTTAGGGAACAATGGCTTATCTGGTGAGGACCATATTAGAGCTTTCCAAAATATTGTTTATAATTATGGAGTTGTTGTAGAGGATATCATTATGAAGTTTTTTGTTCAATCCCTAATTGTTAAAGCTATAGAATGGTATAGAACCTTACCTGTAGGGTCAATAAGATCATGGAATGAATTTGAGTTTATATTTAAGGAACATTATGGGGATCATTCATACCCAAATTTTGCACTCAATGAGATTACTAGTATTCAGAAAGGGTCAAATAAAGGTGTTTCTAACTTCAAAAATAGGTGTATGAAGCTTTTCTATTAAATCTTCAATCACTTAAAGCCAAATGATTCTATGTGTCTCATGTTTTATACCAATGCCTTTGACCAAAAAATAGGGTATGAATTGATAAATAAGGAAGGCAAACATTGAGAGGTGCTTTTAAGTATGCCTTAAATTTGCAACACTTATTATTAAGAGGGATGATGCAAGATAATTCATGGAAATCATAATAAATCATTGAGAGAAGACAACCAAATGGAGAAACTCATTAGTCAACTTAAGGATATAAATAATAAACTTGAGAAAAAATTAGAAAAAAGTCATCATATGATAAATATACATTGAGAGGCCCAATCTTAGGGATATGACCTGCAAGACTAGAAAAAAAAGAAGATGGTAAGTCTATCCGAGATATACAAAAAGGATCGTCAAGTAAGGACACACCATATCCACTCAAAATATCACATGTAAATATAGATAAATGGGTTGTTGCACAATGTATTCAAGAAGGATATGAATCCCATGAAAGGGTTGACTCTGATCATTCTAATGATAATGTTGTCAATATGCTCACTGAAGAGATATTATATTAGGTATCAAATGAGCATCATGAGATTTTGGAGTATGATGAGAATGATAGATTTTTAAGTAGAAATGAAACAAGCCATCAAATTTTTACCGATGATCATCAGAATGTTGAAGGTTCTAACTTTGTTGTCAATGTAGTAATAAAAGATGAAGAATCTATAACCCTTAGAAGGTCATCAGATGATGCAGTTAGAACTTTAACATTGTTTGTTGTTGCATAGGCTAGAAGTAACTACAATTTGATAAATCATGTAGTTGGCACACATCAAGGAACGTCTGGCTGTATATTTATCAAAGAGGTCACAAATAGTAATAAGAAAAAGTTTATTTCAGCAGAGACAGGTGTTGATAAAGTAAAATTTATAGTGTCTACGAAGGTGAGATTTGATCTACCTGATTAAAGCAAGGAAGAACAGAAGAATGAAAGACATGATAAGGATACATCTCTTCCTATCACAACAAGAACTATAAAACATGTGAATGAAGATAAGGAGGTGAAAGGAGGAACAAGAAAGATTTCTTAGCAAATCAGTATATTCTCTCAAACCTTTGACATGGTACAGACTTTATCTCAAATGAAGGTCTTTGTTCCATTGTTAGAAATTATGAAAATAGAAGAGCACAAAAAATGTGCACTCACTTTAATATCAAATGTTGGAATAATAAATTCTGAGACAGTAAAAAATGTAATTCTCATGAGTTGACAAATGGGCAAGTCAATGAAACTCAATTTGAAGAGATAAAGGCACCAAAATTATATTGGGGAACTAGATTCATAAAGTTTCCTTTTCAAGTTTGATGTAGAGCTGCTCAACGGAAAGGTTCCAATAACCCACCTATATCCAAATTCTGTAAAGCTCAGTTTCCAAAAGTTGTTTATACTGAGAATGTTATTGTATAAGACTAGTTTGTCTCTACACCAACTAGCAATTTCAAATCACACAAAAAGTTCCAACAGCCGGTTCTGTGATTGGGAACTACGAATAACTTCTGTTTGCAATTTAACAGTTTATGCTGAGACAATATTAAAATCAAAGTAGTTTAACGGGAATGATACCACTTCACACCTTGTGTTTGCTGACAAAGTCAAATTGAACTCTAAACATCCAAACCACAACAATCTGTTTAGTATCTATAAGCAATTAACTGAACAGCTGATGACCCTGTTCTAAAATAACAAATCATTTTGTTGCAGTCCCACAAATATATACTCTGTAATTTCGGTAATCTTCCACATTTAGACTTACTGAGGTTTAAAGACACTTAGTCGGTGTTACTTATCATGTATTCATTCAATACATTCTTAACAGTGCATTTGTTAACTCCTCTGTTTCGATATGTTAAACACAGCACAACAACATCGACTTCAACAAAACTTTCGACTCTTCACAGGAATTGCTATTCCTAGTTGATCAGACTAGGCACACTTCAACTGGGTTTTCGAAACTTTTGGGACTCGACATTGTTTGCTGTGTTAACTCCCGACTCTGTTACAATGAACTGTATTCATCGACTCATTGTTCTCTATGTACTCTTTTTAAAACAAACATGTGCAGTACTGTCGAAACATTTGCTTATCCACACCCATGCAACCGCCAGGGCACTGCCAAGACTCAGACAAAATAACAGGTAACTCTTTGATACCAAATGTCGTGGGTTTTAATTCGACATTTATGGCAATATAATGCAGTGTCTGTTGGGACATTGGTCTTCGAAGCATGCGGCCATACACTAATTCTTGTTATTGGTATAATGAAAGATGTGGAGGTCAAGTTGGTTAACTTCCCAAAATCCACTTAACCCAGGGACATCACAGTGGTAAACGTACCACCAAACTATGGTATGATTATGTTCAAACAGTGGATTGTTTCTTTGGGGGAGCATGTTTAACTTAATTTATCTTATGCAACAATTCTAGTCAATGGGAGACATGTAAATTTAGCAAGAGAACCAAGATCATTTGTGTTTGTGGAGCCTATAAATTCAGCAAAGACCATCAATTTTTATTGACATTGATGTTGACAATTTTAAAGTGGAATATATTGAGCATTTGATACAAATTTTGATCATGTGCATTCTATTGTTAAAATAAATCAAGAATAAATATGGTCAATGTACTTGGATAAATCATGCTCAAAAGAAGGAGCTAGAGCTAGAGTTTTTTTTATTGCTCTAAGTGGGAGGACCTTCAAGTATTATCTCCTAGTATCATTTGATTATACCAATGGGTGATCCCACAATAGTGGGTTACACTTTTTTGCCTAAACGGATAGTGAAGTATTCATTTTGAAAGAAACTTTCAGATGCATATTGTCGTTAAACCGTTTGAAATCTGAAGATAGAGTAAACTAGAGTCTTTTATGTGTAGATTCTAAATTTTTATTTTTTTTGAATTGATTTTAATAGTTTTTTTTTCTCCCACTAAAACTGCTATGTTGCTAAAAACGTCATTTTCAAAAAGTTACATTGACTTCATAGGGCATAACTTTTTTTCTAAAATAGGTATCAATGCGATTCTTTCGAATTTGGTTTCATAACATCCATACGGAGGGCATGCAATTGGTTTGACAACATTATCATTATTATTGCATATTTTATGAATGTTTGAAGTAGCGTAAACCGTAATTTTGACATACCTTGACTGCATAGCTTATAACTTGTGTATTTATCAAAATTCTTTTTTTTTTTTTGGATAGAAAGTAGACTCGAAGCCGGAGGGCACTGTTATTTTTCAAAAAAAAAATTCTTTTTTCTACTATTTTTCATTGAACGTCAAACTTGGAGGTTTATTTTTGATAAAAAACCTACATTTGATGCACGTCACAAAACAGAGACCTAATGAATTCAAAAATTGTCAAATCTATATTCGTTAGAAAGCTAGTTCAGAGTACTTGTGCAATGCAAAAGGACGTCTCCGTATTCTTCCATTTGAGTAGAGTGCTTGATCCCCAAAGCCATGAAAATTGCAGATTTTTCTTGACCTCTGGAAATGGACATGATTTTGTGGGTTTCGATAGAAACTAGTTTCGATCGAAAGCAGTTTCATGATTTGGAGTTTGTTAGCCATTTACTAAAGCACTTTCGATCGAAAGTTTCAAGATTCGATAGAAAGTCATAGATAACTTTCGATAGAAACCTATGTCGGCCTATTAGGTGTCGTTTCGGGTTCAGAACGATTACATATAAATAAATAAATATTGTCATCATCTTATTAATTCGAAATTTTCAAAATTATTCGCATTTTGGAAAAGGAAGACAATTTTGCAAATTGTGATGGGAAATAAAAAAAGAAGGCTAAATAAGAGTACACGACATTATTCAGAAGTGATTGAGCAAAGACTACGTGAAGAAGCTCGGGAAAGATATTATCATAAGAAACAAGGTACATGTCTCTCTCTCTCTCCATATTTTAAGTTGATGATTATTACTTATCTTAATGAAACATGTTACTTGTCTTAATGAAACATATAAGCATGATATTGCAATATCCTAATTTGATAAAGAAGACCTAATTAGACCTATTAGGACATAATTAGACCTAAGACCCTAAATCCTACCTAATTAGACCTAAGACCCTAAACCCTAAACCTTACCTAATTAGACCTAAGACCCTAAACCTTAGAAATCCTAAGTAATTAGACCTAGATTATGACATAATTAGACCTAATACCTAATTCTAGACCTAATTACATCCAATTAGGATAATTAGATCCAATTAGGAACCTAATTAGAACCAATTAGATACAATTAGGATGTAATTAGATCTAATTAGATCCAATTATGACCTAATTAGACCCTTTAGGACCAGTATCCAATTAGACCCAATTAGGACCTAATTACATCAAATTAGGACAATTACATCCAATTAGGACCTAATTAGATCTAATTGCCCTTTATGACCTAATTAGATCCAATTATATCATCCAATTAGGATCCAATTAGATCCAATTACCCTTTAGGACCTAATTAGATCCAATTAGGATCCAATTAGACCCAGTTAGGACCTTATTACATCCAATTAGGACAATTAGATCCAATTGGACCTAATTAGACCCAACTGGACCTAATTAGATTCAATTAGATCCAAATTTAGGACAATTAGATCCAATTAGGTCCAATTAGGACAATTAGATCCAATTAGAATGTATTGGGACCTAATTAGACCCTTTAGACCTAATTAGACCTATTTGTCCACCTATGATATAGGCTATATGACCCAATTAGACCCAATTAGACCTATTTGGAAGGCTATGATAGGTTATACATGACCCCTTAAGACCTATGATAGGTTATATGACCCAATTATACCCAATTAGACCTAGAATTAGACCTAATTAGACCTATTTGGACCTATGATAGGTTATATGACCCCTTAAGACCTATGATAGGTTATATGACCCAATTAGACCTAATTAGACCTATTTGGACCTATG
>MU223537.1:1834754-1847603 GCA_018584345.1 Thuja plicata
ATACATGTATATATATATATATACATATATATATACATATGTATATATATATATGTATATGTATATGTATATATATATATATACATGTGTATGACATTCAACATACATACATACATGTACATACAATATGACATGTATATAGTATATGACACATGTACATGTACATGTATATATACATGTACATATGACATATAGGACATGTACATATGACATATATGTACATGTGTACATACATATACATGTATGTATGTATGATGTATACAACTTGTACATGTGCATATGACACATTACATATGTGTGTGTGTGTGTGTGCGTGTGCGTGTGCGTGTGCATATACACATGCATGTGTACATAATATGTGACATGTACACACATGTGTACATATATACATGTGCATATATATTACATATATACATGTGTATATACATTACATATATGTACATGTGCATACACACACACACACACACACACACACACACACACATATATATATATATACATATGTGTGTGTGTGTGCATCATGTATATATATATATATACATATGTGTGTGTGTGTGCATCATGTATATATGTGTGTGTGTGTGTGTGTGCGCATATATATACTCATATATATACATATATATACACATATATATGCATATATATGCACATATATACATGATTATATACACATATACATGTGCATATATACATGTGCATATATTCATGTATATATATGCATATATATACTCATATATATACACATACATGCATATATATGCATATATACACACACATATATATATATGCATATATACACACACATATATATATATGCACATATATACATGCATATATACACATATATATGCATATATACACATATTCATGTGCATATATACAAACAATGTATAAAAACAATATACATTATATATACAAACAGTATATATTAAAAAACTATTTAAAAATGCAATGAAAACATGAAAAACTTGTTGAATTGACGGCTGATATTTCGGATGCCCCCAAAGAGTTTCAACCCAACCGAAACAGTGATTTTCACTATTTCGGCGGGTTTAATATACGCCAAATTTGACCTAGCTACTTTCAATCGAAAGTACTTAGCTACTTTCGATCGGAAGTTACTTACTTCCGATCGGAAGTATTTGTCTCTTCCGATCGAAAGTATGAAGTGTTTTTTCATGGGCCACGCTTTTCGGGGTGAAATCCTTCCTCCCGAAAAGTGTAACCCACTATTGTGGGATCACCCCAATAATGTTGTTGAGTATCAGGCCATGTTGATGCGGCTAGATATAGCAAGAAAACATGAAATTAAACCGTTGAAAGTATTTGGCTATTTAGAGCTTGTCATATCTTAGGTAAAATAAATTTATGCCACTAAGAATGACAGATTGAAGTAATATAAACATGTTGTTTGGGATGTCATTGAGTGTTTTGATTCTTTTTCTATAAGTTGGATTGACAGGTTTGAGAGTATTATGGCTAACTTATTGGCCAATGTAGCCCTGAGATGTGATGATATAACTTTAAATGGTATTTCAAAGGTATAAATTAAGCTAAGACCTTTTGTACTTGATAATGTATAGAGCTAGAAAGTGTTTGAAGCTGACAATGATTTGCTAAAAAAATTACAGTTTATCGACTATTATGAGCTCCAAGAAATTGACTTTACTACTTTTGTAGAGAATGTTGATGGGAAGGAAACCCTTTTTGGGAATGCAAACATGCAATTAAAAACAAATAAGATTCCAAAAGAATTAGTGACATTAGAGAGAGCCTTTGATAATAATGATAGAAAGCTTAACAAGATCTTCCCAGTAGTGAAAGAAAATCTTGAAGAGGTGAACCTAGGATCAGAAAACGCCCCTAAGAAGGTTTACATAGGAAAAAATATTTCCTCACAAATTATAAATATGTTGATAGCTCTCTTGAGGAAATATAAACATGTATTTGTCTAGTCCTATGATGACTTGAAAGCCTACATGGAAGATTTATTCCAGAATGAAATTCCTTTAAAACCAGATCCAACACCATATAGACAGATACAAAGGCCAATAAATCCAACTTTAGAACCTAAAATGAAAGAAGAACTCGTGAATTTAAGGGATGGAGGCATCATTAAACCAAGCATACATTCTTCTTGGGTTTCAAACTTGGTCCCTATTAGAAAGAAAAATGAAGACATAAGATTATGTGTTGATTTTAGAAACCTGAATGTATCCTCATTAAAGGATAACTACCCTCTGCCCAATATAGAAGCTATGCTTCGAAGGATCACTAGTTGTGAGTTATTAAGTATGATGGATGGATTCTCAGGCTATAATCAGGTTATAGTCAAAGAATCTAAATAGTATAAAACTACTTTCATAGCCCCATGGGGCACTTACGTATATGTTAGGATTCCATTTGGACTCGCAAATGTTGGGACAACATTCCAAAGAGAAATGGTTGTAGTATTCAAAGATTTAATTAAAATTATTATGGTAGTATATCAGGATGATCTCACTGCATACTCCAAGAGGGTCAAGGATCATTGTATCCATCAGGAGAATATTTTCATTAAGGCATTGGAGTATGGGATTTCATTAAACCCAAAGAAATATATGTTTTCTATTATAGAGGACGAACTACTTGTCCATATTGTGTCAAAGGAAGTTGTTAGGAGAGATCCTGAAAGGGTTATGAAAATAGACAAAATCTGATTTCCCAAAATAGTCAAAGCTATTCAATCATTTTTTGGTCAAATTAAATTTGTGAAAAGGTTCATCCAAAATTTTGCATAAATTGTTAAATCGATCTCAAAGATGTTAAAGAAGTGAGCCAAATTTGAATGGTTTGATGAAGTGTTTGTTGCATTTTGTGTCATCAAGCGGGCCATAAAGGATGATCATTTGTTTAAATTTCCCTATTTTAGCAAATCATTCCAACTTTTCTCTTTTGTATCATTTCACACAATCACTACTATTTTGCTAAAGAAAAATGAGGGATATGAGAAACCAATAGCATTATTCAATGAGTCCTTACAAGCTGCAAAATTGAAATATGAAATGATGGAAAAAAAAACATATGCAGTAGTGAAGGTTATTAAAAATTTAATATCTTATTTGGTATGGGAAATATTTTTTGCAAATGTTCCTCACTCTGTTGTGAAAGACATTTTCATGCAGTCTAGAGCTACATGAAGAGGATGCAGATGGATTAGTAGACTTCAGGAATTCAATGTCGAGATCCAAATTACAAAATTGGCAAGAGGGCATGGATTAGCTAGGTTGGTGTTAGAGGATAATTTGGAGGTCAATCAGATTAATGTTGTTGCAAGTCAAGTTTATTTGCAGTACAATATACAACACACCCCTTGGTACACTAATATTGTATTTTTCCTGAAGAATTTAAATGCCTCAATCACTTATTAGACAATCAAAAGAGAATATTGAAATTGCAGGCTTTAAGGTATTTTCTTATTGAAGAAAATTTATATGGAAGAACATAGATGGAATTTTTATTTTTTTTGGGGATATAGGACAATCTCCAAAAACGTTGAGTGAAAAGCCTCAAGGAATGTGTGATGGCCATTTTGCTGGCAAATTTACAGCCCACGAGATCTTAAAGGTTGGTTATTATTGGACCACTCTCCTCACTGACACGCAAAAAATTGTAAGGAAATGTGAGGCATGTCAGAAATTCTTTGATAAGATTAAATATGTTGGCGCTTTACCCTTGAGACCTTAATAGTTGGAAGCCCCTTTCACGCAATGGGGTGTTGATTTCATTGGTGAAATTGTAGAGAGGTCTGATGGGTGGCATCAATGGATTTTCGTACTCACAGATTATTTCACTGAGTGGACTGAATCTATACCTAGAAGGAGAGCAACTAGCAAAGTAATTATGGATTTTCTAATGGATAACATTATAACAAGGTTTGGTGTCCCTATCAAGATAATCTCAGAAAATACAATGTGCTTTAGATCTGAAGAATTTACTAATTGTTGTGACAAGTATACCATTACAAAAATTTATTCCTCTCTATACCACCCACAAGGGAATGGTCAAGAAGATTCAAGTAATAATAACTTGACGAAAATCATGAAGAGAATTTTGGAGAAGAATAAAAAGGCATGGAATTCAAAACTTAGGTGGACATTATGGGCTGACAGGATAATAGAGAAGAGGACCACTGGTAAGTCTCCTTTTGAGATAGTGTATGGCACTTGTGCTAGGATGTCCTTGAATAATCTACTACAAATTTAAAATTTCATCAAAGAGGAAGAACTTGAGATTCCACAACCCATGCAGGATCGACTAGAACAACTCATAGAACTAGATGAGATTAGGATTGAAGCTCGAAAGAAAAATACTAAACTGCAACAACAAATTAAGTATATATTTGACAAAAGGGTATCAAACTGAAAATTTAAAGCTAGTGACATGGTGTTGCAGTGGTAAGTTCAAATCATTATGGATTGGCCCATTTGTGGTCACAGATCTTCATGGAGAGGATTCTTTTTTCCTACAAATTATGAATGATGGAGATCATGAATTGCCAGTGCATGGACAATTCTTAAAGCCATTCTTTGCTTAAAATAATTATCCATATACATTTGTTCTTATATATTTGTACATATTCTAGGGCATTTTTTCTGTTGTGTGGTGTGTTTAGGGTTAGGGTCTTCTCTGCAAGAGATAATTGGATCCTTGTATTGCAGTAAACTGTCAACCATCCCCATCAAAGCCATTGTTGGAACATTAAAATGCATGTAGGGTTTTAGGTGTTTTGAAGATTTGATCTATGCATTTTTATGCTAGGGTTACAATCTTTTGAGTAGAAGTATCTTTTATGCCCTAGGTTTCAAACCCTTGTTCCAATTCATCATCAACTTGTTGAAAGTACTGGTCACCTGGTTTTAAGCTCCCCAAGCTATCTCTTAGTAGTTTAATCAGTCAGTCTATTTTTCACATTAAATATCATGTAATTTTTCCTAAGTCTTCCTAAGTCACTATGTCATTTTGTTTATATGTCTTATCCCCTATTAAATGACCACTTTTAAGTGATAAAATGTGCACATTCTCTAATAAAATTTTAAGTGATTTTCCACAGGTTTTCAACCACTTTATCAAGATAACATCAACTGTTGTGACGATGTGATTGTCATCAAGCAATTACAAGAACTGCATATCTGCATCCTTACACTTGTTAAAACAAATTATCTAGCATGCTTTTGAGGTTGTGATTAAGTTGTGAGTGGTTACATTAACTATTAGTCACAAGTTTGTAGTGGTTATCCTTAACATTCTTCTTAATCGGCGAACTTGTGAAATAGCTACAAATGGTCACATATGATGTTGAGTGCATGTTCACAGCTTAAGGGTAGCAGTTTAAGATTGACATGTGAAGTTGTGAGTATGTACCACATTTCATCAAATTGTTCCATCACAAGAGGAATACATGATATCAGTAAATGGGTTGCAAACTAGCGAGGAGTTGTCATGTGTCACCCCAATCCTATAGAGGATGAAGAGAATGAAGGTGCAAGTTTGTAGGGGTTTGTGATGCATGATGATGTCACGTTGTAAGGTTGCATTTTTCTACCACCTTCCCTATTTAAAAATGAGATGATAAATGTTTGGTATATGTTTGCTTGGATAATTGCAGTGATTTATTTGAGTTGTTATTCTAACCTACAAAGTTGTGAGCTAACTATCAAAAGTTATGAAAGGTGTCAATCACAAGATTACGACAATCAAGAGTAAGTATGACTTTGGTTTATGATTGTCAAATGGAGTGATCAAGGGTCAAGTAAAATATTAGGATCAACATCCCAATGGTTAACAGCCAGCATGATTTCAGCTTGCGAGGTTGCGATTGATGGCAAACAGTTAAGAATTTATGCTCACCACGGCTCTGCAACAATTAAGAATAGGTCTTATTGAGACTTGTGAATTTGCGACCGAACTATTTAGTGGTTAATATAAGTGTTACCCGTAGCTTTGCAATATGTGAAGAACATTTTTAAAATGGCTTGCAATCTTGTGAGAAGATGTCATGTGTCCTAGAATGAAAAGAAGAAAAATAGGTGTCACGCATCTGCATGAGTACATAGGGCTGATGACTTTGTCGAAGGTCCATGTGAATGCACAAGAGCTTGACATGTATCAACCAAGTGAAGATAGAAGTAGATAAAGGGAATGAAAAGGTTGCATTAGTGCAACTTTTCATTGATATTGAACAAGCATGTTTGAACCTTGTGAACATGCGAGATTGGAACATGTGTCAGGAAAGATAAATCTCACAACAGTGCAAATTTTCATCGATATTGAACAAGCATGTCTGAACCTTGAGAACATGCGAGATTGGAACACGTGTTAGGAAAGATAAATCTCACAGCAATGCAACTTTTCATTGATATTGAACAAGCATGTTTGAGCCTTGCGAACATGCGATATTGGAACACGTGTCAGGAAAGATAATTCTCACAGCAGTGCAACTTTCATTGATGTTGAACAAGCATGTTTGAACCTTGCGAACATGTGAGATTGGAACACGTGTTAGGAAAGATAAATCTCACAGCAATGTAACTTTTCATTGATATTGAACAAGCATGTTTGAACCTTTCAAACATGTGAGATTGGAACACGTGTCAGGAAAGATAAATCTCACACCAGTGCAACTTTTCATTGATATTGAACAAGCATGTTTGAACCTTGCGAACATGTGAGATTGGAACACGTGTCAGGATAGATAAATCTCACAGCACTGCAAGCTATGAACATAGTCAGGGGTTTAAGTTGTGATCATGTGATAGTCAAGGGTTCAGGTTTTGATCATGTGATAAGCTATTAAAGGGTTGCAGCAAATGTCTCTCGCGGCTTTGTAGCGGCTAGGGTTAACATCTTTTGTGGCATGTGGATGCGTGACGTGTTGACACGTGTCTTAGACGACTAGTGTGAAAAGGTTTTCTTAGCCCCATAATTGCATGAAAGAATGTCCAGTCTGGAGGGGTGAATCAAATGATCATTGGCCATGTAATTCCATGATGGTTAAAGGATGAAGATGTGGAGAAGTCGAGTTCTCTTGATCATGTCATGCAATTTGACTCAGAAAGTGATCGATGATTGAGATTCAGACTCAGATTTATGCATGGCTAGTTGAAATTGATTGTTCGACGCGTGAAAAGTAAATTATGAAGAGATGGTACTATCAACTATGAGATTATAGAAATAAGTAGGAGGATTTGATCGTCATTCTATACACTTACAATCATACAAGCCAAACATTAAGTCTAGTGCATGCAAAGATAGTTGTAGAAAATTATCATGGGATCAGAAAGCATCAATAAATCAGTATGTTAAGTTTTTCTCTTTCTTCTATGAATTGTGGAGTAAAATTGTGTCTTAAGGGTGTTTTGTTTGTGCTTGTTAATTATTCTTATGCCCTAGTTTTTGTAAGTTCTTAATTTGGTTAAAAATGAGTGGAGAGGGGCCTTATGAGTATGGGTCATCCAAACGACCATAGGGTAGGCCATTATTTCAAGATTTCCTTGATTTTATCTTATTCATCTACAGCCCAATCTTCAAATGAGTATTATTGGGGAGATGAGTGTCACAATTGCAGAAATCACAACATTCCTTCATGTGGGTGGACACTTTTTCAGTTCTTTTATCATAATAGGGTTAAACCACCACCTATGTGAGACCCATGAAATTTGAATATGGACAAATTGATTGTCACCGATGTATTAATGGATGTTAAATTCCTAGGGGAATCGGCAAAAAATTATTTCCCTTCATCTAGGGTTATCAGAAGAGGAGATGGGAAAATTATAGTAACCATTTTAACAGGAGTATCACAAAGGCCTTTAGAATTACAGAAGCAACATATACAAACATTTATTTTGACATAGGGGTTAGCATCTATAAATCACATAGGGCTACTCTAAGGCAAAAGGAAATAACAAGGTATATTTCCAAGGGGCCAAAGAGAAAACTCATTCCAATCCCCAGTGCAGATGAAGAGCCCTTGGAGCTTAATTCTTTTAAATTTTACTTCATTTACACTTTATATGGGATGTGTCAAGTTTTAGGTTATGATGTTGATAATAGGGTCCCAATTGATATTATCTGTATGGAAATGGTCATAAGAATCTTAATGTAAATATTGATTAACTATGTGGGGTATCTTGTCAAGGCACTGCATGAAGGGTTAGTTGCAATTTAGCAAAACCCTAACAAAATTGATTTCTAATAATACTCATTTCTCTGTCATTTGATCCTTTATTTCAACTCAGATAAAGTGGATAAAAGGTTGATATTATATTAAATTGATGAATATGGCAACATAAAGCCAATTCAATATTGAACTAGAGCATGGGATATGAACCAACCATCCCCAAGTTTTGTATAGTTTGAGAATTGGATAGTTAACCATATACTCAACCTTTTAGGAAAGAAGGATTTCTACATGATTTCGCCATTGATCAAGAAGTTTCTGATACCAAAAGAAAAAAAAACACCTAATGGGCCATATGATCATAATTGGGTTGATTATTTCTACTTTGAGGACTTCACTGTGATAAGAGTTTGTGGCTACCCCTAGCCACCTCACATGATGCCAGTCTTTGTGCTATAAAGGTTTGCAACAATTGAACTCTTTTGGTAATTGCTTCTTATTGAAAAGGAATATTTTCAAGGGAAGAAGAGGGGCACATTTTTTCCTGTGCTAATCAAGATTTATGAGTTTTCTTTTGGAAGGATATCCCTTAATGCATTGATTGCTTTTTTTAAGGCAATACAAAATGGAGACTAGTGTCACTAGGAACTGTGACCCAGAAAGATTAATGAATCAAACATCATAGAAAATGTTAAGAAAAAAGATGCTTATGTTCATGAGGCCATGTATGAGGAGGAAATAGTTAGGAATTTTTTCAATAAGGCACCGGTACATGAAGTTAGTTCCAAGTGGAATAATTTAAAAATGGTTGGAAAATGATTAATTGAAAAAGATAATACCTTTCTTGGTTTATATCCCAATCTACCTACCATTAAAAGGATTCCAATGATGATGGGTAATTACGACAGATTGGTTGGAAAATTGTCATAGGCGGAAGAAAAAAGGCCAGTGCGTCAAGCTCCCCCACAATAGAAAAAAATGAAGGGGATAGTGATCAAAGACCAACAAGAGGACAAGGGTTTTTCCATAACTGCATATAGAGAGTCCCCTCAGAAAAGACAAAGAATTGAGCCTTTAGTGGAATACTCTGTCCTTGAGGAGATTGGGGATAGTGAAGGAATAGAATTGGATCAACCCACTCAAAGGCTAAGAGAGAAGCTTAATCAGGGACCTAGTGATGGGATGGAGCTCTACAAGGACTAGCCCATTGGAAAATTAATGGATGAAAGATTACAGAACAATTCTTACAAGATGATGATTTTGTAAACACTAACGAGTTCAAAAGTTTTTTGTTAAGATATAAAGGAAGAGAAGTGAAGAAATTGATTGAGAAAGAAGGACAAGGCTTGGACCCTAATCAGCAGCAGTAGGATGGACTTTCCAAACTATAATAGTTTGATCCCAATGATGTCAAGTTAGCAGTAGAAGAAGAAAGAAAAGTAGTCTTAGACAGTAGAATGCTACTACTTCCCTGTTGGGATCTTCAGTGCTCATTTATCATTGATTAAATCAGAATTAAAATATTATTATATTTTCTTCATAGTTTGAGTTTAGGAAATTCATGATTGGACCAAAAATTGATCCTAGATCCTAGACTTTGACAATTTGGCCATTAGCCCTGACAATACAAAGGTCCTATGTGATTCACATTGGAGAAGAAAGGAGAGGCAATGTCATTATAAAATAAATAAATAACACGTCTTTTGTAGAGATTGCAAGCATGATGGCTCAGATTGCAATGATGACTCGGGAAGTGGCATGGAAAAAGAGAAAGATTCGTAGAAATTCATATTGATGTAATCGCAATGTCTAAAAGGTGTGATGAATTATATGTTGAAAATGCAAATTTGAAGGAGCAACTGTCACATTATACCTTGAAACTCCCTCCACCCCAACCAACTGATCAAAGTGCAGAGCAACAAGATACACAAAGGGTAATTGTGCCTCAGGATATTTTAATCTATTTGAATGAGTATGCTGGTAAGATTAAGGATATAGAACAGGATGTATTTAAGAAGAGCGTTAGTGTGTTGGTACAGGTTCTTGAGCACAGGGTGCGAAATTTGAAAGTCAAGATAGAGGTGGTGTATGCTAATTATTTTACCCTTGTTCAGTCTGGAAAAAATTGTTCTTATTATATTTCTTTTCTAAATCTGGTATACATAAAATGGTCATCTATGTGTGTATTAATGGATAAATTAGAGGTTGCTACTAATTATAGGGAGGATGCACCCCAAATAATTATGGAGACTAAGAGCTAGATTGATGTTGTTATTTCCTTACTGGCACTCTTTGAAGGAAAGGATCAATTGATAAAGAACAAGGTTCAATCACTCCTAGACCTTGAGCACCTCCTTATTCTAGAAATATCGGATAAGGATAAAAACATGAAAAATTTGGACATGTGGTAAGAGGAATTTTATTTTACTAGTTCAAATGTGGAGACAATGGTTCTTGTAGAGAGAGAATTTGACAGGAATGAGTTTAATGATATTATTGATAAAATGTTCAAATTTGAAAGCATTTATGCCAAGTTTATCTCAGATGTCCGAGCAATAACAAATGCAAGGTGGTGGGAGGTAGTAGCACAAATCAAGGAATTAAAAGGTTTTATTTTTTGAATGATAAGGAAGTTGGAAAGTGGGAAAATTATATGAGGAAAAGGGATAAGAAGAAGGAATAAATGAAGGGAATTCCACAATTTTGGTTTTTTGTATTTTTGCAAAGTTTATTATTTTTGTGATGACGAGACCGCAGACAGACTACAAGGAGGTTAGCCAGTTATCTGAATGGACATATTTCCCGGGTCAGCTAATGCCAAAATTGTGCCACACAGTTAGGAATAGAGCTAACAACTGGCTTGAAGGCGATAGGACGAGTTTAGTGCCCTTTGCTCTTCTCTAACTACTTTTCTTTGTTGGTTCAACATGTAGTTTGTAGGAGACACATCACAAGGATGTTATAACTTCTTCAACAATTATAGAGATCAAATATTCTATTCTCTCAAAACATCTGGATTAATAGATCTCGCGGGCATTCTTGCCACGCTAGGATTAGTTAGGGATAGAATATTTTATCGTTAAAATCTAATGCTATGAATGATCTAAATATTGTTGCATTCCTTGTTCTATAAAAGGAATACTAGGATCATGTTTTAAGTCTTCTTGACATGTTGTCATCTAGAGAGTATAATAGAGTATTTGTGCATGGGTTATAGTTAGAACATTATATTTCTGTATGAGTTTCTGATATGAATGGAAATATGAGTTAGAAGGATCTAAACACCATGATGTTTTTTCCACATTGTACTTTGATATTTACAAGAATTCCAATATAAAGTATGTTTGTGTTAATATCTTCACTTTATGTGTATCTATGTTAATGGTTTCTCTACTTTCTTTCAAGGAAAGAACTAAATGCTTGATATTGTTAACAGTGAATGTGAGAGTAGAGTTTGGATTCTGAAGTACAAATGTATGGTTATGTGGGTTTTATAAAATGAAAGGCATAATCTGAAGTATTGACTTTTATTTTAGTTATTTGTTAATGAAAGTTCATGTGGAGTATCATGTTTGACTCAATTTCACAATATGATAAGGCACTGATCTTAGGTACTCTTAGGGTTCCATGTGTGAAGCAAATCTTAATTCAAATCTCTTTCATTTTCTTATTTTAGGGGTTGTTGAGACCTGAAATTTGCATCGTACAAGTTTATAAATATGAACTTGGAATTTTGGTCAACGTGGAATCACTCCTAGGCTATGGGATTTTCCTAATTGTTGGAGTGAATCTCTGGATTCTAGGTTGGTCCCTATTTTTGTATTCACCTCGGCTCAGATACAATACTAAAATAGAACCTTGAAGGGAAAAGGGGAAAGAGATGCAGAAATGAACTTGAAAACTGAAAGAAACCTAAGCTAAACAGGTGATACACCAAAAAATTAAAATAACTCTACTCCAGCTTTTGACACTAGAAAGCTTTTGAAAAGGAAAAATAAGGGCATAATGAACCCGAAAGCCCTAAAAGTATTTTACAATTTCAATCTTAACATTTCTGGATTGTTGCGAGGGTTATAGAAACCCTAAGCCGTCGCATCTTTTCAGCCTTCCTCCCTGCCCGCGCCACCATGGAGATTTCTAGGCCTTGGTAGAAACTTTGTGGAAGGAAAGATTGAGACATTCGGTTAAAACCCTAATTTATTTCATTTCTTTTGGCATAAAATGTATACATTCTCTGTGATTGAGGCCGCCGACAAGTCTAGAGTTTGATGGCTTATTCAAAGTCTCTAGAAACTTTGAGACTCTTCTTCCTCAAACTGAAACACCAAGCCAAATCTGGTAAATTTTATATGCTTTGTAACCATGATTTTTGTTCTCTAATCTGCAATTTATTGTGATATTGCTATCAGGATTTAACTGTGTAGTTTTTGAGTCAAACTCATTGACCCATAATTCATGAGTAGTGGTTCAACATGAACCCATCTCTCATGAGAATGAATGGAACACTTAGCACTCATTGGATCTAGGTGATGCTCATAGAGGTGAAGCACCGGGACTTCCCGGGAGGTCACCCATCCTAGTACTACTCCAGCTCGAGCGCGCTTAACTACAGAGTTTCCTCCATGGTTAAACCCACTCTACTTGCATCCTCATTTGCAAAACCTTCACCAAGTGTTGTGCCTTATGAA
>MU223537.1:1869782-1898449 GCA_018584345.1 Thuja plicata
TACGAATCCTAATGGGAATTTTTTTTTCACGAATCCATGAACCGGATTCGCGAATCCGAATCCGTCCCTGAACCCGAATTGGCAACTTAGAAAAAAACCCTGTACAGTAATTTTCACAGAGAAGGTGTAGATTTCAAGGGGCATTCAACATGATGGTCAAGATAAGGATCGCACTAAGGGTAGGGTTCCATCCATATTCATAACGCCCTACTCTACATTGGTATTTTTCAGATCATTCAAGATTTGTGAGAGAAAAGTCACATTTGAATATGAGATGTCTTTCAATGTTAGAAAGGTTCTAGAATTTCTTTAGAGCATTGGTGGGATCAAAGAACAGTGAAGGAGTTTACTTTCACATGTTTATTGCATTTGATTAGTCATATATTTCAAAAATATATTATAGACAATGCTCTTAGATTGATAGGGCAGATCTATTGAGCAGAGATATCATGGTTCTGTTCCTAAAGAGTTTCCACTATCTTAAAAGCTTATTACACTGCTCTAGATAAGGGTTTCACCCTTCTTTCAGAGTTTTGATACTCTGTTTCAAGAGATATCTATGTTTTGAAGGTCTGGACTCTGTCTTATCAAATGATTGTTTTGAAGATCAAAAGACTGTCCCATAGGTGAATGATTGTTCTATGAAAAGAATGATTGACTGTTCTAAAAGAGTGATTGACTGTTCTTGAAGAGTTTTTCTCACTGTTTTAAGGTAATATTCACTGTCAAGAGATAAGATCTCTTCACTGTTAGAAAAAAATAGAGATCTGAACATATGTTAGGTAATGAATAGACATAATCATAAAGAGTATATTTAGTAATATGCACAGGGATACATGTTAGCATGACAAAGAGAAGCAATATGCAGAACAGTCCTGTCGACTGTCATAAAACAGTGAAAGGAAGCCTTGCTACCTGTGTTCTTGTCAAAAGGTTAAGATAAATGTGTGATCTAAAGTTTAGAAGTCATACAAGGTCAATGAAGCTTCCAAGAACAGTGATGGAGAAACCACATGACTGGTAAATCTGTAGTCGAGAGAAGAAATATGCAATCAAATGCATAATGATGCAATGATACACAATAACTCCAGTACAACACAAGCTTGTGAGACCAATAATATTTTGGAAAGACAGGTGATGAATCTCAGCATTAGAGAGCAGCCATCCATTCACAAAAAGCTCCCAGCCTAGAAATATCGGAGAAGAAAGAATATGTAATACATCAAGATCCAAGATTTGCTAGTACAAGTAATCCTACGGTACCAGGAACTTCACTGCTTTTATGCAGTGCGAAACAAATAAATGGGAGTTTAGACCCTATAGAAAAGTTTAAGTTCCTCCAATTGGATTGTGATGATTAGAGAGAACCACAAGGTAAGCTAGATAATGCACTTAGAGAAGGTTTAGAGTTATTGCTGCTAGAAAATGGTAAAACCATTATAGGAAATTCAATGGCTTTTGTACAATCCCTTCTATTTTCTACAATTAATGGGTTGAACTCTATATTTAATATTTTATTTGCTCTCAATATATCCATGCTATGGAAATGGGCTTTAATTTTCTAAAAAGAAAAAGTAGTTTTTGACTGTTTTTCTTCAATTTTTTACATTTTTTTAGTACAATTTTTCCCCCATTTTTTCAAAAAATCCTACACTTTTGGTTTTCTGATTTATTCCCCAAACAATTAGTGCTTCTATGTTTAGAAGAACTGCAGATACCGATCAATGTGGAGTAACGCTGAGTACCTTGTTGAGGTACCAAAAACCCAAAGCCAAGGAGGAGCAAAAGTTGCAGTGATTGAACCAGAGGTGTTTACAGAAGCAGGAGTTGATTATGAAAATTTCTGATAATGTGTTTGCGAATAAGGAAGAAGTTGAAGTAAAGAGAGTGATAAATATATATATAATTTTCATAATGCTGTTAATGTTGGTAAGAGTGGTGTTTGCAAGCATAAGAGAGGAAATAATTATTTTTGAAAAAACTTATTGTGAAGACATGAGTGTGGGTGAAGATGATTTATGATGGAGGTGGACAGTTTATGTCGGGTTAAATCCCTCAAAAAGGATAAAGATATGGTGCAGTAGAAAAGTGAAGAGGAAGAATTCAGATTATGGTGGACAAACATCCACGAGAGGATAAAAAGATAATGAACTAACTTGGCAGAAAGAAGTAGGATTTATCCTGGCTAAGTGATGGAAGAAGGAAAGAAGAAAATCTTCTGGAATAATTTGTTCAATAATGGAGTTTTCTGTGGAATTTTTATTTGCTAAAGTCTGTGAAATATGCTCGCAAACTTCTTACCTGGCAAGTCTGGCGCAGGAGTGTCTAGGACGTCTCCTTGCTAAGAGCCATGAGATTAATTGAGCGCTTATCTACTAGACTTTCAGTCTGGAGAGAGGCAAGTTGTATCTGAATCGTGGCAGGCAGATTTCATTGGCAGCTTTGGTGAAGGCTTTTTATTTAGCACCTAGCAGATTGTGGAGACATTAAAATGGTTGTTACATCTCTAACTGTTTGTGGCATATATTTTCAGCATAGTGTTTTATTGACTTTGCAGCTTGTATTTACCATCCTGACCTATGGAGCTACCTACAGTGACTACCCTAAAATAGAATTCCTGTTCTTATTTATGGCTACGTAGGCAATGGATGTGAGCAGCAAAGTGGGGGAAAGGAAAATCAAGTTGAATATACAATCTAGAGTAGAGTAAAATGCAGATTATTTTGTAATTTGTGTGCAAAAATTTGTAGTGAAACTATAATTTGTAGGGTCGTAGCCGTTCCAATTCAAGAGAGTTGTGAGTAGGATTAGAAGGGTGTGGATTAATATTTGTAGCATGTTAAGATTTGCAGTAGATATTTAATGTGCGCTTATTTCTATGTAGTCTACATCTCTTTGAAGCTGTTGCTATTCTAAGTATTAGTGTTGAGTATAACCTTTCATACACCATGTATTCTGTGCTAGACAATTGCAGAGGTCGAAGTTTAGAAGTCTAAATTCTTTTGCGTATGAAGCTTGGTGTTTTGTGCATTTCCATGTAAAATATATACAGTCAAATAATATACAGATGTTAAGTTTGATTGCTGATAAGTGTAGAGTTTAAGTCTAATATTTTTTACATATGTAAATGAATGAATTGTATTTGTGAAGAGCTACTTGGATTGGTTGCCCTTAAATGGGTAGCCCATCGTTGACTGCATCAGCTATGAATCACAACCTGAGGCCAAAAGCCATATGTTATGGAGCTGAATATGGAGAAGCTTTCCTCACATTGACAACAAATATTGAATTTCATAATGAAAAGTCGTTCAAGGAAACTAAGAAACAAGTGAGAAAGTTTGATCATTTAAGAATCGGGGGGAATTAGTCTATTCTGTAAAATTGTATCATGGTACCTGAGATGTGTGTGTATATTTATATAAGATAAGAAGTATATGCCCAAAAAGAGTAAATGAGTATAACAACCATCAACTGAAAAGTACAGAAATAAAGGTTGTAGTGTAATGCTTAAATAATATGAGTGTTTTCTTAAGAAATGATAACTCGCTTAAATGAGAAATGCAATGGTAAAGACAGATAAATCTCTTAAATATACTTAAGTATGGTCAAATTTCTTACCAATTGACACAGGCATTTAATGATTTGGGAAAGAATAAAAAGAAGCTAAGAGAAAAAATTATCCCTCAAATGCTAGCCCTTATAATATCATAAAATGGGAGAGACAATATCTCAAAACATAAAGGTGAGTAAGACCCAGCAGGAAATGGCAGGAGCCTCAGGTAAATGCATTGTGAAAAGTCAAAGCAATTTAAAAATAGAAGAATAATAATTAAACAGTAAGTTGTAAATCAGATTTCTAATTGAGGTTCCAGCCTCAAATCTGTTTGTTGCAATAATTGGAAGACGGATATTAAACGCAATAATTCAAAACTTTTAAACTAATATTCCAATTTTTTCCATACTGCACTGAAAACCGCCTTTATGTATCATGGATACAACGGTTTCTATATGACTATGGCATGTTACTTTTCCAATATAAATGCAATATTTGTACCTAAAGCTTTCCAAACTGAAAGCGAACAACTCCAGTTTGATTAGCATCAAGAAGATTCAGGTGCTGGCTGG
Source organism: Thuja plicata (assembly GCA_018584345.1). Taxonomy (NCBI): domain Eukaryota; kingdom Viridiplantae; phylum Streptophyta; class Pinopsida; order Cupressales; family Cupressaceae; genus Thuja; species Thuja plicata. The sequence goes on from MU223537.1 coordinate 1,873,908, forward strand.
GTGAGGTTGGCCTTTTGGAGCAATTTATCCAGAGAATCAGGGGCATAAACTTGGTACTTGACTCCAGAAGGAGTTAAAAATATCTCAGCCAATTCCACCTTCTCGTGAGAGATGACAGAGGTCTCCATGCTTTTACTGATGACCTTAAGTGCAAGCTCAGCCGCCTCTTCTCTGGTCATGTCCTCCTTATATTCCTGCTTGAGCATGGACTGCGCAGTGGCGTTGTTGGCACCAATACTGGCAGCCTTCCATCCACCATAGTTGCCACTTGGATCACTCATGCAAAGCTGGAAGCCATAGTTCTTATCCCACCCGGCAAACAAGAAGGAGACCCCAAATGGGCGAAGTCCCCCAAACTGGGTGTATCCCTGCTTCGTATCGCAAAGGGATTGAACCAACTGCTCAACAGGAATGGGCTCTTGGTAAGCAAAAGTGTAACGCTGGGCATGAACCCTAGCCGTGTTGATGAGGATGTTGGCATCGGCCATAATTCCGGCCACGGCGCAGGCCACATGATCATCGATCTTGTACATTTTCTCGGTGGACTTGGAGGTTTGAAGGAGCTTTGACGTCACGCGCTTCTCTCCTGCGAGAACTACCCCATCCTTTGCGAGGATCCCTACTGCGGCCCCCGCATTTCCGATGGCTTCCATCGCATACTCAACCTGGTACAGCCGCCCTTCAGGTGAGAAGATTGTTGTCCGGCTATCGTATCTCCGCGACATCTTTCACAAACAAAACACGTAAGGATTTTCAAGGTTTGCCCTCTTTTCAAAAAAAAAATCTAAGTAAACCGCACATTCAAGCAGAAACTACAGGAGACATGAGAATTTTCTAGGTTTTTGCTGCTCTCCGAAAAAAATTATAAACTTAACCAACAAACCACGCATTAAACCAGAAATTACAAGAAACGTGAGAGTTTCTTGGAATGTTGAAAAATAAAAATTAATCAAGCAAACCGCATCTAAAAACAGTAGATATAGAACAAACGAGCATTCAACAGGGTTTTCTTCTTTCCATACAAACAAATCAAATTAAAGCGGTCTAAAGCCAGCAAAGACAACAAACGTGAGAATTTCCCAGGTTTTTGACTCTTTCCAAATAGAACCAAATCGAAGTAAACCTCAACTAAAACCAGGAAATACACAAAGCATACTCTTTACAGAAATTGTTTGAGTTCTATGACTAGAACTAGATTAAAAACTAGGGTTTAGGAATTGAATGGAAGCACCTTAGATTTCTTTTTTCTTCTTCTAGCAAATTGCTTTCACTCGCTATGCTCCAGATCCCTACTCCTTGCTGACCGCTATAGAATTATGCGGGACAAACAACTGAAAACAGCGGATGTAATATACCCGTCTGATAAAACCACATATTAATGCAAAGCAAGGTAAGAGTGTTTCCCAAGGCAAGGCAATTCACTTTAACAGTCCATTTACTCTCTTTGTTTTCTCCCTTTTCTTTCCTTTTGGGTAAACATCTTTGTCATTTTTAGCAACTTTGTAGTATGGTATAAATCATGAAGTGTTACGAATGGGCCATTTATTGTGTCAAGGATCAAAGAGGATTGATTCATTTATCAAACTTGTTAACTTTAACAAGCACTTGCATCAAAAGAAGGTGTAAGGGATATGTCGATAGGTCTTTGGTGTGAAAACATATTTGAAACTTTACATAATAGAAAGAAGTATATAATATCGTTTTACAAACATGTTTCATTATTATACATAGCAACATCCAGTTTGGATGAATTAAAATTAAAATGTAGTCATAGTGTAGTTTTTGTAGGTCCTCCCAAAAAGATAGTATTGAAATGCATTGGAACACATTAAAAAATGTTGTAATTTTAACTATACATAGTATTTGGTTCCTCTTCTTGATATATCCAAAGTGATATACAATATCTTTGACCTCTCCAAGAGATCCATTGACAAGACCAACTTCTATCCATAGGTTTGAGATCGGGGAAAAATAGTGTAAGAAAATATATGAACAAAATAGTGAGGAAAATAGTTTTGTTACAAAATGGGTCAGGTTCTTTCTGCAGAATTGGATAATCTCTTCCTTGGACAAAACTTCCTTAGTACCTTCTTCAATATCTCATGAAGAAGAATGATCTAAATAAATGACTGTATAACAATATCACATTTTCGTTCAAAAATATTTTCTTAAAATATGTATGACTGCTGGAAATCAGTCACAATATCAAAAAAAATAGTTTAAAAAGATTTCTTAAAATATGTAACTGAATAAAATCTGGAAATTTGTATCATCGTAAGTTTTGTTTCACTTTTATATTTAAGAAGACGTGATCAAAAGATATGTCATAAATTTTTCTTTCATTTTCTATGGTCTATGAATCCCTTATTTCTATGTTCTCAGTGGTAGAGCACTTATCTTGCATTTTCCAAGTGAAGTTGATTGTGAACCCACAAATAAAAATACAATCATAAAGAATTAATTGATCTTGAATCCACATGTAAGAATACAAACAAAAGTAATTCTATTGACTATGACTGGTCCACTGAAAATATTGGAAGCATATTGCACTCGATACGAGAGACATCTTTTCACCATCTGGAGAAATGGAACCAGTAAACAAATGCCAATCCTAAAAATATCTCTCCCTCAACCTTAAGACTACATAATCATTTATTTCAGATTGACTTAAATAATAAAAATTGGGCATCTTGATTATGGATATTCCCTCCTTCCCTGGATATAATCAGCAGCACTGGTATACAATGAAATGGACCATGCAAAAGTATTTATAGAATGGATTCAACATACATGAAATTACCAGTATCAATGATACTCTTGTTCACCAATGCCTAAAGAGTAATGATGTAAAAATGAACACCCTGACAAGTTTGTTTAAATTAAATCTCTCTGAAGAAGATTAATCCCTTCAGTTGGTCTAGAAGTTTCCTTTCTTTAGATTATACTTCTAGCTTGAGAGGAAAGATTAGATGAGTTCTAAGCCATTCCTTGAGAACAAATTTTAAGATTTTTCTAGTTGAATTCTTGGTCGTTCCTGCATGAAAAATCATAGAATTAGGCACCATGAAATAGGCAAGGTTCTTTTTGGAGAATTGGATAATCTCTGCCTTGAACAAAAATTCCTTAGTACCTTCTTCAATATCTCATGAAGAAGAATGATTTAAATAAAAGATTGTATCACTATATCGTATTTTAGTTAAAAAAATATTTTCTTAAAATGTGTACGATTGTTGGGAAATCTGTCACAATATAGAAAAAATTTGTTTATAAAGATTTCTTAAAATATGTATGGGATGTTGGCAAATCAGACACACTCACCATTTGATATCATTAAAAACCAACATCGACTGCCTATTCTGAGTATAATGTAAAATGAGAAGGATTTTAACCATATATTTAATATAATGTTTAAACGTGATTTTTCACACAATAAAACAAAAAAATTATGCTTGATCAGAAGATGTATCTATAAATTCAACATCAATCATAACACACCATGTGTTTTTTACATCCAATAAAACCTGGGGCCTACTTACTTTCCATTCATCACAACATGAGCTAGACAAACACTATGTATACATATATGCATGTGATTCACTTAACAGTCCATATGGAAAAATGCAGTTGTAAGTTGTTTCTCCTTTATTTATCCTTCTTTAACATTTGCATAGTGCATAATATTTCCTCTAAATGCATACATAACCAAAGGCACTGAAAATAGACTATTTCAACCATGTTTGAGATAAACCAAATCAAACAAAAGATTATCAATAAATTACCAATAAGTAGAACTAGACCTACAAGAATAATGTTTACCAAACTCGAAAAAGAACCTCTTAATCTTGTATGTATCAATTGGCAATAAAATAGATACCCGAACTAAATTTTAGTCTATATTTGAGTTACAATATACTTACAATTAAGAGGGTACAACTACCATGTCTAATTGCTTTGGTTCTACCCACTGAAGAGAATGAGCTCATTCATTTCTATCAAGGATTCCAATATCTTGACCATTAGCTTGTTTTGTATCCATATTTAGATGGATGTTATTCACCAGCATGAGCCATTGATACCCATTCCCAACATCTGCACTTAGGGTCCAACTTATTATGGTTGTAATATTCCAAGTATATCTATGTAAATACCATTTAAGAGAGGTCAGAACACAATCCACAAAAAATTCTAGATATGCCAACTATCGGTTCTTTTAATTTCCCCACTCTGGTTTCTGGAACAAAGCCTTTGCCTCAAGATAGTTGTAAGCTTCAAGTCTAGAGACACAATATATATGATGAACACTATTAGTAGACTAGTGTAGGGCCAAAAATTCTCAGAACTAACTTAGGTTTTTTAATAAAAGTCTCCAATATCAATCTGTATAGTCAGAAAATGGAAGCACTTCCATTGTAGATTGGTTTAGCCTTCCGAGTAAGTGGTTTGGGGTCATGTCAAGCACCTTGAATGGGTTCCTAATTTAGATCTAGCTTTTTCCCCCTGTTCTGCCCCATTTCCACTTTTTCCAACCTATTTTTGGCACCCCAGACTAAAAAACTAGGACTTTGACCTTGACCTAGGTCACAATCGACCTTTTCCAGGCTTGGGATTCAAATTTTAGAATTTTAGGGTTTTCGGATGTCGATCTTTGGAAAAAGTTAATTCCTACTTCTGGGTCGGCTGTTTCAGTCTTCGAAACAACAAATCTTAAATTATATTTAATATAGATCCTCTTCTAGGGGCATGGGTCTAATTGGAATTTAATTCTCCTATGTAGGCCTCTCTAGAAGATTGTGCCCTAGTTTCATATAAAAGGAAGCTTTCTCCACTCATTTCTCTAACCACATGAACCATGATCAACTAAGCATAATTGCAAGAATTCAAGGACTTGAAGAGTGAGATCCAAAGGTGAAGAAGCAAGATTTTAAGCAAGCCAAGTAGCCATTGAAGCATTCATCCATTCTTAAGCACTTCTCAAGCACTCATTTTCATCAAGGAGATCCATTGGTGGCCATTAAAGGATTCAAGCTCCATGGAGCCCTCTTGTTGAAGATTTCTCCATCCACATTCCTCCAAGCCTCTTCCAATTCAAAAACCCATTCAAGATTGGTGTTGAAGATCTACAAGAAATTGATTGAAGACATCCTACATTCTACATTCTACATCCTTTTTGGTGCATACATACTTGTGGATTCACGGATTTGAATCCACCACAAGGACTTCTACAAGCAAGGTAAATTTGTTTATTTACTTTGTTTTATTTATGCAATTTCAATTATACTTTGAGGATAATTCCAAAACCGGGATTTGACCAAGGCAAACCCCTCCCCCCCAACAAACAAACCATTTTTCTTGTAGGTACAGGTTCTGAACAACAGATCGAAGTGCAGATTCAGATACCCTTTTCGGCAAACTTTCAGGATCTGAAAATAGAATTTTAGTCTGAGACTTTTAGGTCGATTATGCCCTAGGTCAGAATCAGAAATCATAGGTCAATGGTGACATTGACTTGAGGGTATGAATCAGAACTGTGTCAGAATGAAAAAATATTTCTGGGTTTTGTTCGTCTCTGCGTTTCTATTCCAGATTTGGTCTCATATTTTCCAGAAACTGAGTGCAGACCCCTGAAAATAGCATTCTTCATATCTGCAATATTTCAAGGTTAGCACTTTTCTCCTATTCAATTCAATTTAAGTTATTAATCTATCTAAACCTATCACACATTTCAAATAAATAAATGGGTACTTAAGATCTTCCCTTTTTTTGTTCTTATTTCCAAATGATTAATTCATTTATGCATTGATCCTTCCATTTTGGATTAATCAATTTGGATCTTTCATTTGTATATCTAAGGATAAAAGGAGAGAATTCTATTTACCCCCTACATTTCAATAAACACACATCATTCTTTTAAATTTAAGATAGGATAATAACAAATCAACCAACATCACCTCCATTTTCTTACCTTACATTTTGGTGAACCTGCGATAGACAACTCTTTCTTTTTGGTGTTAGATTTGCATCTTATGTTAGATCTTGCATATGCATTTATTTTATGCTCTTGCATTTATATTTCAAAATTTCAAAAAGAAATTACAAAATTTCTTTGAAAATACAAAAAACATTTACATTTTTCATGCTTGTAATGTTACTTTGTGTTCAACATGTATGATTTTTGTTTTGAATACTTTGATGAGACTTTTGTTGCGAAAGAGGATAGATCCCCTAATGAGGTACATGGAAGTGAGGATGAAAATTGTTCGAATGAGATCTCCATTGATCCTATTCCTATTTCATCCTCCTCCACAACCTCTCCAATTGACCTTTACCATAGGGTGTGTGCATGGTTACCTTCCTATTCCACTATTTACAACATTGATACACCTAGAAAGACTTAATTTAGTGTGTGTGATGTTTCTTTGTCCTCTCTTGTATTACCTTGTAAGGATATATTAGAGAAAGCATATGACTTTAATCTTTCTCTTTATGGAGATGAGTTGAGGATTGATGTTATTCTTCTCCTAATATATGTATTTTCTATGAGCCTACTTTAGAATATAATCTACCTTCTTTCCCCTTTAGGGATCAAGATTTAATGATTTATGACGCTCCTACAAGGTGCTTTATTGATAGGGATGATAATCCTCCTATTTGGAATGAACCTTTGGATTTGGATGTTGATTACTCTCTTCCTCGTGAAGCCATTGTGGATGATCCTCCTATTTGGGATGAACCCTTGGATAAATACATTGATTTATCCCTTCTTCATGAAGAAGCTTTGATACAAGAGGGTGATTTATTAATGGATGACATATTCATACATGATGGTGACTCTTTTTCTAAAACAAACTCCCTTTATGTAGGCATTTTAGAGAAAGAAGAAGACATTATAGATGCTTTACCTCCATTTGGGATTCCTTCTAGTGATGAGGAATTAGCAGAGAATAATATGAATTCCCTTCATGCTCTCCCTCTTAGTGATGATCTTATGGAGAATCAAGATCCTACCTCATCTCCTCCAAGGATGTATTCTTTGCTTCCTTCTTGTGAACCTGTTTGTAGTGTTGAGACAACTAACATGGTTTATCCAAAACCCTTGTTGACTATCAAAGGTTGTCCTCGCATTACTATCAAAGGTAAACCTATGGAGTCTTTAGAGTCTTTCAGTGATCAAGATTCGATAGCTCACACCTATTGTATAAGGAATAACCCTCAACCTAATCTGGTGGTTCCTACTTCTTTACCACCTTCTCAACCCATTCTTCCTCCTTCACCCCGTCTTCCTAGCAAGGAGTGTGATTTGATAAACCAATTGCGCAATACCCCTGCCAAGATTTCTTTATGGGAGCTTCTTCAAACTTCACTCACATACCATGAAGCCTTGCAAAAAGCTCTAGCAACTCTTCCCACTCTACCTCCTAATCAAGAGAACATCAATGCCTTCTTACAGTGCATGCATGCTACCCCAGGTTCTCCTGACATTGTATTTACTCAAAAGGATTTACCTTCTAAAGAAGTTTAGAATCAATATGATGCTCTTATGGTTGTTGTTACTATCAATAAGAGTATCATTTGTAGGACCTTGGTTGATAATGGATCTGGGCTTAATATTTGTAGCATGGACATGCTTAAAGCGATTAAAGCCAATCTTTCAACTATTCAACTTGACAATGCTCCTAAACGTGGCTTTGATAATATTGATAAGAACACTTTTGGCATCATTACCTTACCTATAAAAGTAGGTCCGATCATCCTGAATACTCATTTTCATGTTATGCCTGGACCACTTAATTATAACCTCTTTTTGGGTAGACCTTGTTCGCATGAGATGCATGTTGTTCCTTCCACCCTTCACCGTAAAGTCGAGTTTATTCACACCAACATGGTGTATACACTTCATGTGGATGATGCGCCAAATCCTTGTTTGAATATTCAAACCCACAATACTCCTATTCCTAATAGTAATCCTTCTTCCTCTAATGCTCTTCCTGGAGATGATTGGGGAACCTTGGATTTTAATCCTACCTTTATTAGAGAGTATAAAGTTTCAAATCTTGATTTTATGAAGCAACAAAGAGAGTTTGAACAACGAGCTTTTGGTTCTACTTCTAATGCCCTTCGTAATAACTTTGTCATTGCTTCTACCCACTATGAATCTGTCAAACCTACTAATGATGACATAGTGACTACTGAAGTTCCATTGACTCCTTCTGATATGGATTCTTGTTATGGTCCTGGTTATCATTTACTAGTTAAACAAGGATTCCATGGTCAAGGATGTGGTAAGCATAAATAGGGAATTCAAATGCCCTTGCAGAATGGGGGGCATGAGCATTCTTATGGATTGGGATTTAATCCTCAACAACTAATCAATTTTAACAACATCCCAAATAACACTTCAAAACATGATGACACTATGAAGGAATTTGACCAAGAATTTCTTTTGCCTAAACTCCTTCGTGCTAAGCTGATTACTAGACCTAAATGCAAAAAGAAACGTAGTTCACACTTGAAGACTCTTCCTTTTTGTTTTTATCATAGATTTCATGATCACTCTACTAATGAATGTCATGCTTTACATTATAAGATTAGGCAGCTCATTGATAGTAAATTTATTTCTATATCATGTGGCAATGAGTTATATTTCAATCTTGTTTTCTCTAAATAACATTTATGTTCCTATTATGAAGCTCTACATTATGTAAACAATTATAGCCTAATCCTTGGGGGCTCATTGTCTTTCATATTGTTGTGAGCGATATAATAGGTCCCCTTTCATCCTTGTTCCTATGCTTGGGGGCAAGGATGCAATCCCCTTCTTTTTTGTCTTTCCGGGATCCACTTTTCCCTTGGTTAAGCAGTATCTATCTATTATGTGATATCCATTCATACATGAATATTTTGGTTTGCATTGAGGATCTATGTTCTTGATCATAACCTATTTATTTGTTTAACATTGGGTTTCCATGCTTGATAAATCTTTCACCTTGGAAACTGAATAACGTGTTATCCCTCACAAAGGTTACTTTTTCACTTATTGTATGATATCTCTTTGCATTCGTCCCTTCCATGGCCTCATAGGAGCTGTGACCTTCTTGGCTTGGATTGGGTGTTTTTTATGTATATTGTCTTGATGTTGAAGAAGGTTTAATCCTTGTTCTTTTATTTCCTTGACATGTCAAAATAGTATGTTTTTTTCCATCTTAAGGAGGGGGCATATATACGGCCTCCCTTGTTCTATATTATGCATTTTTGTTCTAACCTTTTGTTTTGTAGCATGCTAAATCCTCTGAAGGTAACACACATAATTTGCTAAATCTTGAAGAGATACGCATTCAATTACAATTCAATATGCTAAATCCTCTGAAGATAACACACATAAGTTGCTAAATCCTGAAGAGATACACATTTTACAAATGTATTCTATGGTGATATAAGGATATGGATCCATGGGTACTTCATAAAAGTCGTCAGAAGATGCACTACATACATGCACAAAGCTTCCAGAAGGTGCACAACTTTATGGGGTGACTATCAAGTGCTTTCTTGGTGGGCCATCCTATCTTTTTGTGGTTCACAGTGAGATACACACATCTTACTGGGCGAGCTAACCACTTCTCTCTCTCTCTTTCTCTTTGGCTGGTGATATCTCTCTTATCGTAATCTTAGGGTTGAAAAATACTTGAGTCCCTAGGGGCTTGAGGATTCCTTTGTCCCTTTTGATTCCAATAAAATTATCTATTCTTTATGATCTCCTTTACCAAGAGTTTGAGTCGAGTCCATACTCTTGCTAAAGTGGGGGCTAAATGTATAGTCAGAAAGTGGAAGCACTTCCATTGTAGACTATTTTAGCCTTCTGAGTAAGTGGTTTGGGGTCATTCAAGTGCCTTGAATGGGTTCCTGATTTAGATCTAGTTTTTTCCCACTGTTCTGCCCCATTTCCACTTTTTCCAACCTATTTCTGGCACCCCAGACTGAAAAACTGGGACTTTGACCTTAGGGTCAAGGTTGACCATTTTGGGTCAAGGTTGACCTTTTTGGGTCAAGGTTGACCTTGACCTTGACCTAGGTCACAATCAACCTTTTCTAGGCATAGGATTCAAATTTCATAATTTTAGGGCTTTCGGTTGTCGGTCTTTGGAAAAAGTTAATTCCCGCTTCTGGGTCGGCTGTTTCGGTCTTTAGAACAACAAATCTTAAATTATATTTAATATAGGTCCTCTTCTATGGGCATGGGTCTAATAGGAATTTAATTCTCCTATGTAGGCCTCTCTAGAAGATTATGCCCTAGTTTCATATAAAAGGAAGCTTTCTCCTCTCATTTTCTCTAACCACATGAACCCTGATCAACTAAGCATAATTGCAAGAATTCAAAGACTTGAAGAGTGAGATCCAAAGGTGAAGAAGTGGGATTTGAAGCAAGCCAAGTATCCATTGAAGCATTCATCCATTCTTAAGCACTTATCAAGCACTCATCTTCATCAAGGAGATCCATTGGTGGCCATTGAAGGATTCAAACTCCATGGAGCCCTCTTGTTGAAGATTTCTCCGTCCACATTCCTCCAAGCCTCTTCCAATTCAAAAACCCATTCAATATTGTTGTTGAATATCTACAATCAATTGATTGAATACATCCTACATTCTACATTCTACATTCTACATCCTTTTTGGTGAATACATACTTGTGGATTCACGGATTCAAATCCGCCATAAGGACTTCTACAAGCAAGGTGAATTTGTTTATTTACTTTGTTTTATTTATGAAGTTTCAATTATAATTTGAGGTTAATTCCAAAACTAGGGTTTGACCAAGGCAAACCCCTCCCCTCCCCAGCAAACAAACCATTTTTTCTTGTAGGTATAGGTTCAGACAACAGATCGGAGTGCAGATTCGGATACCCTTTTCGATAAACTTTCAGGATCCAAAAATAGAATTTCAGTCTGAGACTTTTTAGGTCAATTCTGCCCTAGGTCGGAATCATAAATTCTAGGTCAATGGTGACATTGACTTGAGGGTAAAAATTAGAACTGTGTCAGAACAGAAAGAGATTTTTGGGTTTTTTTCGTCTCTGCGTTTCTATTCCAGATCTGGTCTGAGATTTTCCAGAAACTGAGTGCAGACCCCCGAAAACAACATTCTTCATATCTGCAATATTTCAAGGTTAGTACTTTTCTCCTATTCAATTCAATTTAAGTTATTAATCTATCTAAACCTATCACACATTTCAAATAAATAAACGTGTACTTAAGATCTTCCTTTTTTTGTTCTTATTTCCAAATGATTGATTCATTTATGCATTGATCCTTCCATTTTGGATTAATCAATTTGGATCTTTCATTTGTATATCTAAGGATAAAAGGAGAGAATTTTATTTACCCCCTACATTTCAATAAACACACATCGTTCTTTTAAATGTAAGATAGGATAATAACAAATCAACCAACATCATCTCCATTTTCTTACCTTACACAATCAATATGAATTGTGAGATTATTCTCCAAAAACTTTCCAAAACCAACATAGATTTTCAGACTAAATATTTTGGACATATCATAGTTTTGAATAAAGTGTTACAAGCAATATGAATTATGAGATTAGTTTCCAAACCCTTCATGATAGCATGAATTTTACCAGATAATTTTTAACCATACCCAAGTAAAATGTTTCTACATAATGCAGCTGAATACAAACTTACAATTTGGAGTGATCTTCAATTTCTAGCTCTCGTTCTTGTGCCATTTGAAGAGGATAACCTATACTTCTCCTCGAAGGCTGTCATTGATGTTTATCATCCTCTACCTTGACATCTAGATTGAGGTTAATGTCAGTTACTGACCTGATGCACTAATACCGCCTTTATGCATCAACACTCTAGGTAAACAATACAACCTCATTCAAATCATCAAGGTGGTGTTATGCCCTGCATACCCATCCCTATATTTTGTAGACAAAATGTTGGGACCCCCTTTTTTTCGCTTTGGCTCTTGACTTGTTTTCTTTTGTTTTCCCTCCGGGCTTTGCTTCCATGAGCGTTTCCTTTTCTTTTGCTTTTGTCTTCTCATGTCTCCGAGACCCGGTCCTGGAGTTTGTTTTTTCTTGAGAGATGGATTCTGAACTCTGGGATTCTCTGCCATCATGTCTTCTTTCGTGAGGAGGTATGATTGCATGGAATCCCCGGGCCCGAAGTCTGAAAGTTTGCTTGTTTCGGAGCTTGCGAAAATAATGCAACCTATTTTTACCCTAAGGGTATAAATAGAAGTTACCTGTCATTTTCACATTTACCGTGATTAAAACACTTAGAGCACTCAGAGAGATTTCAAGGCGATTAAGGCAATTAAACAACGGCTTGCTCCTGTGCTTAGTGGTTAATTGAACAATGATTTACAGTGCTTGTTCATGGTCAGCTCCAGGTGGACTTGTTGCGGAGTGCCTCCTGTGCTCATCTTCCCTACATTCTTTTCATTTCTAGGTAGGCCTTTGGCCCTTCTCTCTCTGTTCTCTAGTTTTCTGGCTCTTATTTCGGTTGTGCTTTCTTTTGTTTTGCTCTCTTTTCTGTTTCAGGTTCTACTTTCTGTCGCCTCCCGTTTGTGGGTTGGCTCTACCAGAGGGTTGTCCGCCATCTATGTAGTTGTAATTTAGTGTATAAAGTTGTACATTGTCATAGGGTTGCTTTAGAGGTCTCTGTATATTCTGTACATCATGTAAATTTGCGTAAATAGTGTATATATGTCATTTGTCTTGCAGTCAGCCTGCGAGTTGTGCTTCGGCCCTCGTTGCACTTTGACCCTCTGTACATTAGGTGTATATTTCTCATATATCCTTCCATCCTGACGAGCTCACCATGCTCACTCACGTCTTAAACTACTTTGTCGAGCTCGGTGAGAGGTAGTCACCATGGTTCGAACTCGGCACCTACTAGTTCAATTCATGGCAGCTTTCTCTCTCCTCTATCATGTCATCTTAAATGGCGAGATTAATTTACCACAAGTGGGCATTCAAATCCCATCCCATCTGGCATTTACTTCCCCCATGTCTGCCCACTTGTCACCATTAATGTCATTATGCCACATGTCACATTGCCATGTGATGACCCATGTCAGCTCAGTATGGCTTCCTACTGGTCACATCGACAACGACTAACTCTTCTAGACTCCAGGCGCTGAGAGGCCCCTGGGTCATCATTCCATTTTTGTTATTTAGTCCAATGCCCTGGAGCTCCTGGGTGTTCACCAAAATCTTACTCATGTTTACCTTAATACTCCAAAATTTTGATGTATGCTAACGCTTTTTGGACAGGTGCGAAATGGTGATCAATTCCCTGGAATCCATAAAGTTATTATTATTATATCATGTATTGATGGTTCTCTAGTCTTGCAGGTTGTAGATTGTTTAATCAAGATGTCTGAAGTGATCACTCCTCCTGATAGCCCAGAGCTGCCTACTAGCTCCACTCGGGCGGCCACAAAAACTAAGGTTGAAAAGATGCTGGCTAAGCTGTCGTTGACCTCCAAATACCCGAGGGAGGGCATTCTCATAGGGTCCAAGGTGGACTCCAAAGTGCAACAAATAATAGACACAGAGCCTGGACTCTGGGCTGAAATGCAAGGATTAGTTCAATCCATATACAAGCTGAAGGCCGACAAAGATAATATGGCTATCCACTTGGCCGCCTCCAGAATTATTAAGGCTACAAATTTTCCTTGCTTGGTGCAATTGCCGGAGCTAATACTCCAGTTGGCGACGCTCTACAATGCTCCTACTTGGACTATTTTTCTCGCTGATCCCCAGCTGTTACACTATCTAGTGACTATTGTCAATCTAGACACTAACTTTTGTTTTAGGGTTGGGGATCCCTCAATTCAAGGGGTCCGTTGTTCTCACCCGAGAAAAATCATTGGTAGAGTTCGAGGGAGCTTCCCTCCTTTCCCAGCAATATCTCAACTCTCAGTGGCTGAAGTCCCCAAAGAGGGACCATAAAAAGATGAAGTTGGAGATTCCCCGTGGGGATTTTAAAGATCCCATTCAGGCGGGCATTATATTCCTGTGCCGAATCTTTGGACAGCCCCATGCCCAGGATTTCTCAGCATGGATGTACTACTTTCTCTACTGCATCACCACCCACAGCCAGACCTTCATTTGGGTGGCTATCATAGCCAACCATGTGGAATCACAGTTGAAAGGCGTTCTCCATAATTCAAAGTTCCACATGACATCTTATGTACTATGACCAACTTTTCTTAGTTTGTAAACAATGTGCATTCTTGGGAATGGGTCGGGCCAGTTGATGCCATGGGATCATTATACCCAGATCTAGTGGGAGCTCAATTTCCCAAATTTTGTCGGGTAAATGATGCCTTCATTTACCAAAACATTTTGACACTTACTTGGGATTCCAGATACCGATTATCACAAGAGGCGATGAACCTGGTGAGCACCTACGAGAATTATTTCATTCAATTTCAGCAACATACATATATTCAGGTGACTGGCTTCTCTAGGAAACCCTATCTTCTTCCCTGATATTGCGGGGATAGAATCATTCTTTTAGAATTCTACCAGCAAATTTTGGAGCTACACGCCCTCTTTACAGTGAAGAAGGTCACCAATGTCCCATTCCCAATCTCTTGTGGGAACTATACTTGCAGTCTGGCCATAGAAAAGGAGGCAGATAATGAGCTAAAGAGTCTGGGGTTGGTCAAATTTGACCATACCCAAAAAGGTTTTGATCCGTTGGGAAAGATAGCTTTAGCACTTCCCTGGGCCTCCCCACCACATATAGCGGACATTGAAGATTTTTGGGCAGATTGCCAAGATAGTTATGATCTCCTAGCCCGCCAACATTCGTGGATGTGCAAAGGACTAATGAAATTACTTGACCTTCAAAATTTCCCAAAGGGGTTCTCAGATGACGGGCCGTTGGAGGACCCATCATATAAAGGGTCAGAGTTAGATAAATTGGATCTCCCTCTGGTGGATTGGGCCACCCCAGAAGATTTAACAATTGAAGGAGTATGTCGCCCCATTATAGAGGCCAGTCATAATTATTTTGCCTAGGTGTGTCCCAAGAGCACCCAGAAGGGACCAATTATTCAGAGGTCTGCTACCACAACCAAACCCAGCGCAAGAAAGGGGAAGGAGAAAGAAGATACCCCAGCCAAGGTACCTCCTCTGGTCTCAACCCCCATAATGGTACAGCTACAAAAACAAATGGATTCGACGAGACTAGTGAGCTAACAGATTAGCACACAACTTTTGCAGGGCCTCCTCGCAACTCCGGTAGCATCTGCTCACCCGGCGGGATCCCCGTCATTGGCCGCAATGATGAGCAGGTAGACTTTCGCTGAGGCGGAGTCTACAAGTATTTTAGATACCGGGGTCCCATTACTAAGGAAGAAGAAGCAAAATGTGACCCCCACTCCAAGTGTAGCTGTCAGCCCTGGTATGCCTGACCTACCTTCGGTTGATGTCAGTTTGGACTCCCCGAAACTCAAGAATATTTTGGATTCCTCTCCCCCACACGATGATTTTGATGATGTTTTTGAGGAAGATGAACTAATGAACCTTCATGAGGATATAGATCACGTAGTAGAGGAGATCGACAACCAAGAAAAAGAGGATATCTCCGTGGAGGAGGAAGTCTCGGAACAAGAAGCTGCCGCAAAGCAAGAAATCTGGGAGGAAATACAAAAGGAGCCTGAGAAAGAGAAGACACTGATCTAAGAGGCCAAGGATGAACCAAGGCAAACCATAGATGAGCAGTCAATGATTGGGGAAATCAGACCCACGAGATCAACCGTACCCCCAATCATCATGCTCCAAACACCTTCGGTTACTCTCGATGACCAGATGCCCCAAAGCACATTCGGTGAGGTAATCACGACGGCCCAAACTCTGAATCTTGGCCCAATACCTCACCCACCTCCACAAGATGTCCCAGTGGAGGAAGATGTTCCGACAGATGAAGCTAATGAGGTCGAAGAACAACAGCAGTAGAATGATGGGGAAATCCCCAAAGATATAAATGTTGGATCAACCAATGCTGAGAAGGATGGGAAAATCCCCGAGGATACAGGTGATATTGATACCGGTAGAGAAGAAACCCCATATATCACAAAATAAGATGCCAACATGGTGGAGAACACTGAGCCTTCCGGGCAGAAGGAACAGGAACAAGAAAAAGAGGAAGAGCCCGATGACAATGTTGATCCCGAGAATACACCACCAAATTTCGAAGGGAATCCCGATGCTCAGGTCCTAACAGCAAAACTGCCCTAGCCACCCCAATGGCTAGTGGAATCAAGAAAGAGAAAGGCCCGATGGTAGCAACAGTGTTCTGCTCTCTTTGGCCAAAATGATGGCTCGAAATGCAGAAGCCAAAAAGCCTAAGAAGGCTCGGACGGTCCATACCCTCCGAACAGGCCCAACAAGAAGAACAGTTGCGACAATCGCAACACCTCCCCCAGATGTAGATGTAGTGGTTGTAAAGCCCAAAGATTATACCATTACAGAGGTAGCATTAGGGAGAAGAGATAAGCAGGGTGAATTGGACCTGCTAAAGGAGGCCACCAAAGTAATAGAGGCCCGATACAATAAACAGAGCCAGAAGTTGAAGGAGGAAAAGGAGACCAATGCAAATCTCCTCTCACTTATGGTAGAACTTACACAGCCCCTGGCCGAGGTCCACCTGGAAGCTTCTACCTCCAGATTACCGCTTGCACAGGGTGATATGGATTCTTTAAGGGCCATGAAGAAGAAGGCTCAGGCTGTGGATGAGTGGGTCACCGAATAGATAACTGTCGTAAGGAAATTTTTAGTGGTGTCACTCCTAGATCTATATAAGATCAACATTCTCCTTAGTAAGGCAAATGCCTCTACTATTGTGTGGGAACAGGACTTAGAGAAATACAAAAAAATGGAAGGTCAGGTTGGAGGAAGTTTTCAACGCCGGAGAAGAAACCGTCACAAAGGAGAGAATTTTGGGAGATGAATCATATGATTATCTCCAGGCCCAGTACTCTAGACTTGGCCTCAAAATAGAGGTATGCAAGAAACTGGTTAAGGCCCTAAAAGAGAAGGTGACTGCGACCCGATATCCTTTGGGCCTATTTCAGGCATTTGTGGTAGGGTTGTCACAATTCGACCCCTTCACCACCGCGACATGCACCCGAGAGGACTATGTCCTCAACAAATATGATGAGCGAATGGAATCCGTGAATCAGTATGCCAGGGACTTTGACAGGGGAAGATTATCAAGATTATCCAAGATGATGATCCAGGCACATGATGCCATGAAAATGGTAAGAGAATTCTGGGACGAGGCCAGAGAGGTCGAAGAGAAATTGGAGGTTGTCTGCGGCCGATGGGACAACATCAAGGATATAGATGAAGATGGTGTAAGACAATTATTGGAAGCATTCAAAATGAGTAAGGAGCAATAAGATTCTCTGGAGTCCAGAGAATTCCATCAGCCGTGCATATTTTGTATTCATTATTCTTTGAGCGTAAGCTCTCGGATCCCAGAGTTCCGGATCCACAGTTTTGTATTCTTTTGATGACCTGCGTCCAGGTTCCCCAAAGTCGACCGGTCATTGTCAGACAGGTAATAAGGATGTCAGAAAGTAGGTGACTCCAGTAGGGCACGTTGGCTCGAAAGATGATTCTGACAGGTGGTCTTCCCAAGGTGCTGCTCTAACATAACACCTGGCGCATCAGAGACAGTGAGCCACTTTTTCATTAATGAGGCATGTAGCCTCGATTCTTGGGGGATCAGATTTCTTCTACTCTCCCTCTGGCTCTCTTCTCAAGGATGATTCTTCCATACTTCCTTTCTTGTCTCATTCTTCTTACATGTCAGACCTCCATTCTTTTCGATGTTTTTGTAGCGTGGTGCAGGTAGTACCGACCACCGAAAAGTGTATTTTATTAATTGAGTGTAAAGATAAACTAGGTTAATCTTAGGGAAATTTTGTGTATAAATAACAAGTCCAGCCTCATTCCAAGGGTCAACAAAATTGATGATTTTGCAGTCCATAGCTATAGCACTTTCAACATTTTCATTTCATAGTTGCAGAGCTCAATGCTACTTAGTTCTTAGAAGTTCTCAGTAGATAGATGCTCCCTTGGAGCCATTGTGGATGTACTCACCAATGATGCTGGGAAACCATTAATGAAGAAGGAAGGATTCTCACAACATTGTTGTTGGTCTCTTGATCTCTGAGTTAATACTCTCTTGTGCTGTATGTTTCTTATGTCCCTTTCTCTGATATTTTAAGTAGATTAACGACCTCCTTTTCCCCTCGCTATTGGATATGTATCAACTACTGGTTCTGTATATGTTCAGTATTTAGTGTAGCATGTTAGAGCATGATTTAATGTTTCAAATGTATTTGCACAACTATAGGTAGATAGAATACTTCTAACCCTGGCCTATCTTTTGGAGTTTATTTGGTTAACCAAAAAATGCTTGTAAGAAACCCCACTTACCTAAATCCCCAGAGAAGATGAGCCAAGATAACCAGCTATCCCCCAAACAAAATAGTCACACTCCCAACTAAGCTCCTACACCATCGAGACCCGACTCTCACATGCTTAAAGGCCTAGAGAATCTCATTTCTCTGGACAACCCTTACAGGCAAATTTGGCCGGTACCCGGTGACAACTTACATCTGTTGGCGAACCCGGTCACAAACCCCCATCAACAGAAACTGGTGCTAGAAGGGAGGGCATGAGCTCGTCCCCTTTTGAAGATTTAGATTTTACACCACCTGAGGGTTCCCCAAGCCATAGTTTTAGGAAGCAGACCTTTAGTGGGATTGGATCATTTTCACCATCCCAATTCGAAAGAGTCCTTAGATCAGCCCCCAATCCCAGAAGTTTTATTTAACTCGAGCCTCTGACTCGAAGGAAGTGGACACCAAAAGCCAAGCCAGCCAACATTGTCTAAGGATTTACTACATCTCAGAATACCTAAGTCTCCCAGACAACCCTGGGGATTAACACTTAGCCTAGCCAAAATCTAACACCCACGATGGCTACATATTTTGGTAACGTCGGGTCCCCGATGGGAACGTTTTCGGGTGCAACCAATGATCTTCCTGCACACCCAGAAAATATTTGTCCTTAATATGAGCACTTAGGCTCATGAACCGCAAAAGAGCATCTGCAGGCATACAAAGATGCCATGAATCGACACCGGATCCAACATCAAGACATTGTGACCCAGATGTTCCCTCTATCCCTGGGATAGAACGAGCTGAATTGGTACCTTAACCTGCCTGCCAACTCCATCAATAGTTGGCAGGACATGGAAGACGCCTTCCTAGCAGCCTTTTACGTACACATGGACCCAGCGTGGTCCCACAGCCAGTTCATCTCCATCAGGAACCAAATGAGCCCCTTGTAGCATTCAACCATCAGTTCTAATGCGCCTTGAAGAGATGCACTGGTCATTTCATCCCATCCCTAGAAGTGACTATCTAGACATACCTGAATGCAATGGACCCTTTCATTTCCACTCTCCTATGGAGGACTACCGCCCCCACTGATCGGGATACTCTGGCGAAGGTTTACAACCTAGCCTTGGAGTTGTCTCGTGGTCTGAACAAATCTTTGGGTGGGATTGGGCAGAGCATGCCTTTCAACATGATATCCGGTGGAACTTCTTACACCAGGGGATACAACCCCAATCAGGCAATGGGTGCCCCTATGATGGCCATGAATCCCACACCACCACCGATAGACCAAGAGGCCCAGTACATATTCCATTGCAAGCCCAGGCAATACCGGGTCTGGAATTCATTCCCTGGAACCAGTCATAGCAGACACAACAACCACAGACACAACCCATCGAAGTGCCTTTCTTTTAGTCATCCACGATCGGAGGACTGCCATCCTCAACTCCTGTAACCGCTGTCGCCTTCCTCGAGAACCAACCGCAACAATTGTCACATTGTGACGTGAACACCCAGCTGTTTGCCGAGGTTTAATCCCTCCGGCAACTATTGTCATCACTGATTGTGGACATGGGACAGCTGAAGGCGGGGTCTCTTGCACCCCACAACACCAATTCCCAAAGAGGGAATATCTTCTCTGGCCAACAAAAAAACAATGTCGAAGGAAGGAATTACAACAATGGGCCTCGGCCTAACCAACAACAATGAAATAACAATGCTAACACTGGAGTCCTCCTCCAAACCAAAACACCAATCAGGGTAGTGCTGGACCTTCCCATTTCACGCCAATTGTAGAACTCCAACCCCTGACTAACTGGTGCAGATTGCATGACACGGGCTATCATTCTGAGGTGAACTATGCCATGCTGGAGAAGGTTATCATGATCTCCCAGCTGGATAGACAACAAACTACTGATCCTACTCCCCCAGAACCTCTGATATAAGAGCCCACTCATAGTGTCTTCTCCTGTGAGACCATCTTCTTTGGGGTGGAAAAGGAAGACGAAGAAGAACCCAAACTACAGGGGTTCTTTGATGAATCTATTCCAGTCTTTGAGGCCAATGCCTTCACCAACCCTCAAACTCCCTACAACACCTAGAGTCAGGCTGGTAAAGGACCAGTTTACACGCCCACACCTCCTAAAGACACCCCTCCCCGGGATAACACAACTGATCGCCCCTTCCCTCCGAAGGGGTCTAGCTCTAACCAAGCTAAGGACCCGGCCAAGGGAAGCCAACAATTCCTTGGGGGGAGGTTTGACATCACAAAGGTGTTAGAATGAACTACCACCTCCATGACCTTGATGGAGGTTTTGCTGAATTGTCTCAAGCAGAGGAAGTCTCTTCTGAAGCTCTTGGGAAACCCAGAAGCTATTAGTCGCCCACCCAAGACTGTCACTTTTGACGATGCCAATGCGACTGTCTTCTGGGGAAACACTGAGGATCCTCCCTTCTTACTAGGCTTAAACATACAAGGGAAGAACCTGCACAATTTCTTGGTAGATTCCAAATCTTTGGGAAACATCATGCCCTTATCCATATGCCAGAAGCTTGGATTTCATCCTACTCCATCTAACAGTGCAGTAGTCCAGCTTGACAAAACTGCTGTAAAAATGGTAGGTGAGTTCAAGAATGTCAGGATTCATCTCATCAAAGACCCCAAGATAGCAAGCATAATTGACATCCAAGTGGTGGACATCCCAGAGACTTATGGGATGTTACTAAGTCACAATTGGTCTAAGTCCGTTAACAGGTATTTCTCCACTGACTTTTCCCACTTGTGTCTCCTCTAGGAGGGAGAATCTAACCAGATCTGGGTAGAAAGTGAACCCCATATGAAATAGGCCCTCACCGAAGTAAGGAGGGTGAATGAAGTCCTCTTCTCTGAGACTTCCCCCGAGGTGTACTGCCCCCTATAAATCTTTACCTTTGATTTCACCCTCGGGGAGGATCCCATTGTTTCTCCGAGAATGCAGGACCTGGGTGAAAAACTAAGTGGTAAGGTTAACTCACAAGGTATTGCAGCCACCCCTGCTACACTCTTGTCTGACACTTGGTGTTGGATGCATTACCAGAAACATTCAAAACTAGAGTGTTAGCCCTGTATCGCCGCTGCTACTCGTCACATCAATGCCCTCCGGGAGAAGAAACATGAAGCAGATTTGCCTAGACCCAACAATCATTCTAGCAATATCCTCATGATGTCGCTAGTCTAGGAATCCCAACCACTGGCTTCTCCAGAAGAAAACCTCACCCACGTGCTATCAGAGCTGGAGGAAACTCCTCCCAACCTTCCCAAAAATAATCCAAAGGCCACTTTGCCTTCTCATTCCCAGACATCGAATGATGACTTGTGGACCCTGAAGTTTGATGGGTCTTGGTCTAAGCAAGGCTACGGAGCTGGAGTGGAATTGATCAATCCGCGGGGGAAATCCTTCCTCTCATCTTATAGGATACAATTCAACTGCATGAACAATGTCACGGAGTACAAGGCCTTGGTCCTTGGACTCCTATTCACACTGAGAAAGGGAATCACTCACTTTCGGGCGCTAGGTGATTCAAAATTGATCGTAAAGCAGGTCTGGAGCCAATACACTTGTCATGATAAAAGGCCAACTGCATACCGCAATCGGGCATGGAGCCTCATCGAAGACTTTGATGCCTTTGGCATTGAACTCATTCTCCAGAAAAGAAACTACATTTCAGATGCCCTTGTTGTATCTACCAGCACTCTTGAGCCAATGGCTGGCTCCTGGCTCTAAAAATTCTCCATTGAGATGATCCCCACCCCATCCATTCGAGACAATGTCACCCACTTTCAGGTTTTTGAAGATGACCAACATATCCTGGCCTTCACGGCCAATGTTGGTGTCTTCGAGGACCAGATAGTGGAAGAGAGAGATAATGATAATAATGGGCAGGGTGAAGAGGATGATGGGATCATAGACTTACCCACCAACACCATCCCTAAGGGGATGGTAGCACTAGAACAAATCTTTGACTCGGATGCTCGAGGCTGGGAGAACATATCATCCTCCTCCAAGGGAGGAAAATTTGAAAAAGTAAACATCGGCCAAGCCAGTGAAGAAAAATTGGTACACATTGGCACCTCCTACTCCCCTGAGGAGAAGGAGAAGATTCTCACGATTCTCTGAGAATACATTGATGTAATTGTGTGGGGGTATGAGGATTTGAAGACCTATGATATATCCACCATGACCCATACCATCCCACTAAAACTTGATACTAAGCCTTTCCAGCAAAAGAAAAGACCTATCAACCCACTGATAGAGCCTCTGATCCATTAGGAGGTTCAAAAATTGCTGTCAACCTAGATTATCTTTCCAATCCGACATACTACGTGGGTTGCCAACCTCATCCCCGTGAGGAAGAAAAGTGGCGAGATCTGCCTTTGCGTAGATTTTTGAAATTTAAACAAGGCATCTAAGAAGGATAATCACCCTCTCCCCTCGTTGGATGAGGTATTGCAAATTGTGAATGGATCATAAATGATGTCCTTCCTAGATGGATACTCCCAGTATAACCAGGTCATGGTTAAGTATGAAGATAGAGACAAAACGATGTTCACCACCAAGTGGGGAATGTTTGCATATCGGAGGATGCCCTTTGGCCTAATGAACGCAGGGGCCACATTTTAGAAGGCTATGGACATTGCGTTTGAAGGCCTGGTGAACTAGTGCATAATCATCTACATGGATGATTTGAGCATCTTTTCCCGGGATAGGCGTGATCATTCCGCCCACCTTGCCTAGATTTGCAAAAGATATCGCCGGTACATAATATCCCTCAACCCTAAGAAATGTATATTCGGGGTCACTAAAGAGAAGCTTCTCGGGCATATTGTCTCCAAGAAGGGTATATCAATTGACCCTGAGAGAGTTGAAGCGCTTCTAAATCTACAGATGCCTAGCAACAAGAAGGAAATGAGATCTTTCTTCGAGTAGATAAATTTTTTCTAGCGATTCATCATTGGATTTGTCGAGATACTGAAGCCACTCAATGAAATGATGAAGAAAGACACAAAGATTGAGTGGAGTCCTGAAGAAAAGTGGGCATTCACCTAGATTAAACAAACGATCGTGGAGGCACTAGTCTTGGCTATTCTGGACTATTCCCTCCCTTTTCACATATATTCCTTTGCTTCGTCGCATTCTACCGTGACATTTTTGACCCAAATCGTCGAGGGGGAAGAATGACCAATAGCTTTCATGAGCTCCCCCTTTAAGAATGTCAAATTCTGATATTCGCCTTTGGAGAACCAGGCATTTTCTCTTGTCCGCTCTGTGAAGAAATTTCAACATTATATTCTTCGGAGCAAAGTGCGCGCTATCATCCCTAACCAACTTGTTAAGTCTTTGCTCCTGTAGAGTGAATTGGGTGAACGATGGGGGAAATGGATGGCCATCCTCTAAGAGTATGATTTGGAAATGCAACCTATAAAGATAGTCTGAAGCCAGGGACTATGTAGAGTGATGGCAGAAGAGACTCCCAACATCAAATGCCAGACATACACAGTGGAGTCCATCACTCAAGATCTGTGGTATACCGACCTGGTATAGTTATTGTTGAATAACATATTCCCGAAGGAACTACCCCCAAACAAACATTGCGCTCTGTGACTGAAAAGTGCGCTCTTCATAATAAAAAATGGAATGCTTTTTCATAGGAACTATGAAGAGGTATACCTCCGATGCATAGACAAAGACCAAGCTGCAAAAATGATTGATGAATTTTACAGGTAGTTTGGGACTGGGCACGGCTCAGCTGATGCCACTACCCACCAGATCCTCTGGGCCGGATACTATTGGCCCTGTATCTTCAAAGATGTCTACACTCACGTGAGTGTATGAGTTAATTTTGGCCTTCTAAATCAACCACACACTTCAACATAGTCCTTCTTCACCAGGTACAGCCAAGACTGAATATGAGTTATTCATCCTGACTGCCTGCGTGATTCGACCTGTTGCCTTCTATCTAGACGGAGTTTTGAAATTTGCTCTCAGGACGAGGGCCTCACAACTATGGACCATCTAAGAACGAAGGATTTTTAACCATGATAAATGCTATGCAAT
>MU223538.1:36476-49651 GCA_018584345.1 Thuja plicata
TTCAACATTACAATCTTTAATAATACAATCCACCAAATCTTTAAATTTTCAACAAAACAATCCATCAAACCTTAAATTTGTGAGCTAACATTTAGAATATCATTATGACTATGAAAGTCCTTTTCTATCTTGAATTATATCCAAGTTTAAAACTCAAATAACAAAATGAATTTCAAACGAGAAAAGATAATACGATGCACAAATATAGCAAACACTATTTACATATTAAAGAAAAATTAGCATTAAAATAATTAAAGTAAAAAGTACTAAATTTAATCAGTAGCCACAAACTTATACCTCTAATAATCAAAACTAAATATTTAAAGTGGAACATGACCATGTGATGATAATGTGAAGGCCCCCATTGATCAAATCTTCATAATCAAAACTTATAGCAGGGGGATTGATCACAATAGTATTTTTAAAAGTGGAACATGACCATGTGATGATAATGTGAAGGCCCCCACTGATCAAATCTTCATTATTATTATTGTAGATGCTAGAACTCACTACCTACACAAATCTGCAATTCACTCCTTCCAACGGTCTTTCATTCTAGCTATAACCCTACCTACTATAGATACCTCTATTTACGCAGTTACAGTTCATGTCATCTATGCCTCCATAAATTATCATTGACATTTTCTTCTTTCCTCACAGAGATGTAGATGGAAGCCATGTGTACATGGACCCACAAAGAAATGGAAATATTTAAATTTTCCATGATTGGAACTTTACTGTATTCCATCTGTGCATCTGCGAGTTATTCAAGCCATTTCAATTTATGTGAGTGGGGATGCGAATGGAGGCCACATGGTCAGTGGGACCATGAAATTTTAGAAACGCTTTTAAAATTTTGATCTCCATTTGATTCATATGGAAGTGTCGATGATTTTTCTAGTAAAAAGTGTCAAACATCATTGCATGTGTCAAAAATTAGCACTGTGTTATGTTATTATTTTTTGCTAGCTGCTATCGAATGCATCCAAAATGGAAGTATCCAAATGGCATGCATGCTATGCATTGACCAGTACATAGTGCCACCTGTTATCGATCTCTCTGCAGCTTCTATAGGTGTCGATGTTTTCCATCCACCTTGAGTTTTAAAAAATCCCCATTCACGCAGGACTTGAAATTCAGAAGCTAATTTTGGGAGTGATGGATCGTCAAGGAAATAATGGTCCCCTCACTGTGTGGAACTTCATTGAGGCTTGTATATGATATGCAAGGCTCTGTTCATCATTTATCCTTGTTCCTCACCTACTTTTTAGGGCTTGATTGTTCTTGTTGTGCGATGGGGAGTTAAATACATGGTTGTATTTCTATGTAATGGACTTTTTAGTTTGGATATTTAGTTTGATTCTCCCCTGTTGTTCGATGGAAAAATGGGTGACAAGTTTTAACTGAGTGATCACAGCCGGTTAGAGGATTCAAGGTCACTTTGGATACTATTGGGTGGAAACATAGTTTTAAAGCCGTTGTTTTGCTTGGAGTCTTAGGAGGTTTTTGTATGTATTGGCACTGAGTTGTCAAAATAATAGTACAAGGGAATATGAAGAGTTTTAGTGTTTGGGCATGTTTGGCCATGCCACAGTCAAAAGGGCTTTCTGGTCTCCCTTTTTGTCAATTGATCACACTTGGGTACCAATTCTATATGATCTTGGTTTCTTATGATCAATATAACTCATTCTAATTAGGTGGGCCTGCTAAAGCCAGAATTAGTATTTTCTATAAATGTAGACTCTGCATTTCAGAGTAAAGGCAAAGGTTCTAACTTCGATAGAATAAAACCTTATTTCAGCCAATCTGAAAGATTAATTCCTACACAAAAAAAAGAGAAGCACATACATTGGTAAATCTTTACTCTCCTATTTTAAATGGACAAGACAAAATGGGACTGGAAATCCCCTTTCATAGGACCAAGTCTTCGTGAGAAGATATCTATTCGTAAGTCACTTCAGCTCTGCTTTGGCTACTTAAGTGGAAATTAATTTTTACAATTTTTAATATCCTATTTTATGTGCTAAAATCTTTTGGAGCCAGAATCATGTAGGTGCATTTATTTATTTTTAGCTGTAAAATATGATAAATAAAATGGTATGCAATGGCTAATATAGGAAATTTTATCTACCCTGTTACTTTATTTGCGGGTTCAAAGTGTGTCAGTTTTTGTTAAAATATTGCATAGTCTGATCGATAGATAATTCTTGCATGATTCTATTTTTAGACCACCCATCTTTTTCATTTGTTTTATATTGGATAGGAAAGAGGAAGCATCTTGAAAAGAAAGAGAAGGCAACAAAGCGCAGGGAATAATTAAAGCATGGAGAGCTTTCATATACAGAATAACAAATCAAAGAACAAAGTATTTATTCAAGAAAGAAAGAGGAGGAAGTGAAATACCTTGTCCAGAAGAAATTGTAGCAATGACTAGAAATTTCAGCAATGACTCTCCAAGCAGAGTTGTAAGCAGAGGCAGTTTCAATAGAAGGCAAGATATAAATTTAGAAAGAGCCAACAAAGTATTTGTAGGGCTCCTAAGTCGGCAAGTTTTTTTGGGAAATAAGTAGCCACCACATCAAATCTGGAAGTCTCTATATTAGAAGCTACAGACCATATGGCTCTCTGACAAATTAAATGGGTAGCGGTTCATTTCAATGAGAAGATGTCAACATCTGCAGCATGGTATGACTGTAAAACATGCTTCTGAAATGAATTTCAATCAAGTCTCATTAAGACGCTTCAACCACATTAATGCTCTATCATCAATTTAGATGGGTCGTGACTGAAGTCTGCATAGCTGATGGAATGAAGTTGTTGACAGTATGCACATTGAGGTTACAGATTTTAGAACAAGAACATTTTGATGGGAGTGTTTATAGTCTTGGTGGCACTGCAAAATTTAATGAGGTAGGTAATTACAGCTAATTACAGTCATGGTTTCATCTTTATCCTTTAACTTCTTCACGCCAACAATGCATAATTAAAAGTGAGTTTCATTTGAGAGGTCAAATAAGCAAAGCACTTGTTCTTTGGAGAGTGATGGGTCCATCTGATGGGTAAGATGGACGGCCAATAATTACCTGATGGTAGTCATTGGCTCTCCACAACTTCTAGCTGTTCATCGCACAATAGAGGCTGGGGCGTTCCAAAATGGAAACGCCTACGACGTAATAAAAGCGTTTTAATTAAAAATGTATTAACACTTTGTTAAATGATTTTTTTTGTTTAAAATTTATATTTATATATATATATATATATATATATTTTCAATTCTGATTTAAAATCATATTTATTTATTGTGTTTTCAAAACTAAATGTGTAAATATATTTTAAATATATATTAAAATATGCACACATATATTTATATATAAAAATAAATGTGTATACCACATTTCTTAGAAAGAATCCAAGTTTATAATACTATTGAATGCATTAGAGAAAGTAATCAAATATCAGAAGCTTGAAATGACATTTATTTAGATAAAGGAGTAACTAAATCTATTTTTCTTTTGGCTACACTAATTTCTGTTATAAAAATAAAAATCTTATGGTTGTTTCTCTATTTTTTTTAAACAACAACAGCTAAGAAGCAAATAACCAGCAACTCTTTTCATAGATAACCTTAAAATTTCCTTTCTATTTCTTGCAAATACATGTTGTGGCATTACTTTTCCTTTCAATACACAACCTTCACAATAAAAGCATAGATGGAACTCTTCTTCTTTTTATTACAACTTACAATAAGCTCAAAATATTTGTTTACATTTACAACTTGAACTTCTCTTCACAAAAATTTACATAAAACACATCATATTTACTACTATGGCATGAATACATGAACATAGCTACATGGGTATTCGCATTTGCACAAGGATTCCTTTACACTAAATCCTTCTTTTTCCAAGCTTCCACATTCTTCCTCAAGAATCCAAGTATAAACTTGCATACATAAAAAAGGTTGACCATGGAGGCTCACCTCCTAACCTAGGCCTTTACAAGGCCATCCCTGAGCTTGGGGAACAAAGAATGGATGGGAAACAATCATTCTACACAAAAAAAACATAAATGCAAACATAAAAAAAAATGAACTCCCAAACCCTTGGTTTCAAAATGGATCACCTTGGATCCATGAAAAAGGGTGAAGGTGGGAAGTGAACCCAAATAGGAGAATCTATGCAAAAGAATGCATAAAATAGAAATGCCTTCACAAGGATCATAACACATCACAATCTTCTCCTTTCTCATAAAAAAATTTCTTCCCTTATGACCCCCAAAAGTGTATAACAAATTATGGAAACATGGAGCCCATACTCTATGCCAAATCCCTGTCCTCCATGAGGAGAGACTCTACACTATTTGGGCATTCCAAACTAAATCCCTTTGATGAATTATAACTAATTGAATGTTTGAATATATTAAGTCGATGATCACCGAGTTGCAGAAAGTTAATTCAAGACATTAAATTAGTTAATGTATTGTATTGTCATTGATGTCAACTTGATATAATCTGATTGGTTATATACATAGTGTCAAAGACTTCAAAGAACCAGAGAGATAAAGGTTATATTATCAGTAATGCATAAAAGTTCAGTATACACTAAGTGACAACAAACACCATCAGACAGTGCACCCCAACGGATAGAGAACCCTGAGAGAAGAGTCACAGTGATAACCGAGAAAGAAACCCAAGCAAGCATTACCGATGAGAATAATCATAGTGATACCCGAGCGGAAATAAAAGTCACAGTGTTTCCCAATAGACAGACAACCCCGATGGATAGAGATGCCCGAGGACAACTGAAGTCAAGATCGAGCTAACAAGGAGTTAAACACTGAAAAGAACAGAAGTTCAGAAATGAAAAAAGACTTAGCTGGCAAGAGCTAAATATGGAGTTAACTAGTTGATTACATTGTTTTCATCGAAAAATGTAAAAGCTAGAGATAAGATAGAGTTTTAAATTTGTTTTATTCTAGTTGTCAAGGACAAATCTACGGGATAAAAATGAAGTATGCTTTAAAGCAAGAATGGAGAGATTTATGGATCACGTTAAGAACAAGAAAGACAAAGACCTAGAAACAGTGAAATTATGTCTATAAAGAGACAAGATAATTAATTATGAATTAGGGGAGTGAATAGAGAAGAAGATGCTAAAAAGATTACTAGTGAAGAAATAAAGTCTTCAATCAAACCCGATCAAACAAGCTAAAGAATAGAGCTAATATTTATGCGGACACCGAGCAATAGAGAATCAAGATCACCGAGCATAAATAATTGGAGAAAAGGTATTAAAGGGAAACATTGATGAGAAAGGTATTATGAGCTTACAATAGATGTGAAAATATGCAAGTCTAAGTTGTATTTATGAATAGATCATATACTGTTTCTATTTAACCATTGGATCAGAAAGTCTCTTAACCGAGTAGGACTTAAAAATCCTTTATATATTGAGATACATCCCAAGGAGTATCAAAAGGTTTATCATGAAGATAGCATAGTGAAATGCCAGATATCAAGTGATAAACTGTTAGTGATAAATCCTCTAACAAGGTCACACTAAATAGTGTGTTTGTAATATTTAACAGGGTTGGCTCTTCACCGAGCTCACTTCAGAAGAGTGAAAATTTTGGGTTCCGGTCCCAAGTGGTTTTTCCCTTAACAGGGTCTCCACATTAAAAATCTGTGTAAAATATGTTTATGATTCATTGCTTTGATGTTTTTCTTTACACATTACTAAAACAGGATTGATCAGTAAACACTAAGCTATTTACTGTATTTCAATAAATGCTAGACTGCTATTCGGTAAAGCTTAAGAATAAGGTTTAACAGTGAACTCTGAGCATTATTTATTTGATAAGATTATTTCAAGGCATACATCTTGTAGGATTGAAGATAACTAGAGGCTTATAATTGTGGTACTAAGTTTTTGGGTTGATTTATTGGATTATTTTTGAGGCCACTGATTCAACCCCCCTCTTAGTTATTCTAACAATCGGTATCCAAGCTGGTGTGCTTAGAAGGAAGTTTTCAAGACCTAAGAAAAAGATCACAAGATGAGAAAACGTGATGTGCCTAAGTTGAACAAAGACAACTTTGCATCATGGCAAAGCGGGATAAGACTCCACCTATCAGGTATTGGAAATGATGTTACTCAATACTTGGATATTGAATATGTGTTTCCTAAAGGACCTCACACACTTGATCAACTAAGACAAAAGCATGAGCACAATTTGATGATGATAGAACTTGCTTCCTCACTCTCCAATGCTGAATTTGAAGATGTCAAAACCTGCACCTCTACAAAGCAAATGTGGGACAAATTGAAGCTAGTACATGGAGGAGATGCTAATGTGCTAAGAAATAAGGTAGAAAGCCTAAGAGGAAGGTTTGATGACCCAAGAATGAAAGAAGGAGAAAATATCACTCAGTATAGCTGTAGAATCAAAGAGGTAGTCAATGCTATCTGAGGATTTGGAGGTGTACTTGAAGAAGAAACAGTGGTAAGTAAAATCCTAAGAACCTTACTACCTGTATATGCTATTAGAGTATATGCTATACAAGAAATGTGAGCAGTAGAAAATAATAATGTTAGTCTAGATAGTCTTATTGGTAGACTTATTTCATTTGAGATGAATAATTTTGACAATAGTGTCTTACCATCTATTGAGTCTGCATTCAAATCTTCTTGAAAATAAGTAATTCAAGTCATAAACACATTATGAGGAATAGTGAAAGTGATAGTGATGACCAAGGACTTGATGAGATTGAAGCACTAATGGCTAGAAGATTGCAGAGAGGCAAAGGTAGATACAAAGGAAAATTACCATTGGTATTCTTTAATTGTAAAGAGATTGGACACTTTGCTGCTAGATGTCCTAACAAAAGAAAATAAGACAAAAACATTGACAGATCATATGAAAAGAAGTTTGACAGAGATGATAACAGAGATTACCGAAGCAACCGACAATTTGACAGAAGAGATACCTAAGACTACAAGGACAAAGGGAAGAAAGCTTGTTACCTGTCTGAGAAAAAAGCTGGAGATATTGACACCAAATCTGATGAAGATATTGAGATGGTATTTGTAGCCATGAAGGATGATTCAGACAAATAAGAAAGGTATGTTGAGACTGTACTCATATCTAAGGTTAGTAAGAATGATGTATGGATTATAGATAGTGGCTGCACTCACCACATGACTGGAGATAAAGAAAAGTTTGAAACTTTTGAATACTATAATGGTTGATCAGTAAGAATGGGTAATGACTCACCTTGTCTGGTTGAAGGTAAAGGAACCATAATGTTAAATAATCTGATCAGATGTGAAAAAGCATACTTGGTAAAATGACTTAACTATAATCTATTGAGTGTTTCACATCTGAATAACATATTTCACCGAGTTGTATTTGAGAATAAGAAGGAAAAGATCTTCAATGAATCAAGAAGGTTGATCACAACTAGTGAACAGACAAAATGTAACCTATTCTATCTTGATGTTATTAACACCACATGTTTAATGGCTAGAAATGAAGACATATGGTTGTGGCATAAAAGGTTATGTCATGTGAATTTTGACAACATGGTTAGGATAAGCAATAAAAGGAAAGTAAGAGGCTTACCGAGAATGTCAAAGCCCGACCATATCATGTGTAAGAATTGTCATAAAGGTAAAATGACAAATTCTAGTTTCAAGAGAAAAACCCATACATCTAATGCTATTCTAGAATTAGTCCATACTGATCTATGTGGACCCATGAGATATAAGAGCTACTATGGTGATAGATACTTCATTCTCTTTGTAGATGATTATTCTAGAATGATGATAGTTATGTTCTTAAAATAAAAATCTGAAGCATTCAAGATTTTTAAATGGTATAAATCTATTGTAGAAAAAAAAAGTGGTAAGGAACTGAAATGCTTAAGATCAGATAGAGGAGGGGAATTTATTTTTGATGAATTCAATATCTTTTGTAATGAGCATGGAATTTAAAGACAGTTTTCTGCACCAAGAACACCACAACAAAATGGGATTGCTGAAAGAAGGAACAGATCCATTGTTGATTGTGCCAGAACACTGATGATTGAGAAAGGCACCACTCAAATAGTTTGGAGGGAAGCTATCAGTACTGCTGTCTACACATTGAAAAGAGTTCAATTGAATAAAGACACCAAAAAGACACCTTATGAGCTATGGTATGGATACACACCCTGTAACACCCCAAAATTGGCATCTTGCAACCATAACCAATTTTGTTGCATTTGTCAGTCTTTTGAATCATCAAATTCCTATGGTACTAGGAAATTCTAAGCTTTGACTAACTCTACTTGACCTAAGTGTCAAATGTAGAAAACCCTAAATCTGCATTAATCACATACTATATTTAATTGCTAGATATCAATTACAATCGGCTAAATAAACCCTATGATTGAATTAATTTAATTACAAAGTCCTAGCACTTTAATTAAATTAAATTCACCCTTTTAGCTAAAATACATAAAAAGAAATTAAATAAAATTTGATTATTAAATAAATATCCTCATTTCAATAATTGAATTTGATTATTCAAATAATTGAGAAAGTGCATTTATGAGGTCATATTTTATTTATTTAATCAAATAGTCTCTAAAAAATATTCACTTCAGTTCAGAAACGGAAATTTTGAGTTAACTGTAATTCAAAAGTGCAACAAATCAGTTAACTGTTTCATCCACTCAAAAAGCCAACAGTAGATTGTTTCTCTCAAGGAAACTTGCCAGTCTAAACTGGACTCTCATTCTATAAAAGAACTCTCTTATCTCTCATTCAAAAAAAAGGAGAATGCATGGTTGAAGTACCGAATCACTGCTGCATTTTTAATTCAATATTTGTGTGCATTCAAGCTTTCATGTGCAATAGATTAGCATCATTTCTAGATTAATCATGCATAGCTTAGTTTATTTCAAGCATTCTTAGTTTAATCTTATCTCTCATTTCTAGCTTAATACCATCTCTCATTTCTAGATTAATCTTGCATACTCATCTCTAGGATAAATATTGCATTTACATTCTAGATTAAATCCTCCATTCTCAGATTGGTCTTAGTTGTTGGAATCTCAAATTCTGAGAGCTACTCAAAACCCTGTCTAGATAGGAGGCAACAGGTTGACTCATCCAGACATGCAGGATGGATAACTTCATATTCATTCCTGTGTGTGATTTATGAATAAGGACTATGTTGAAGTGTATGACTAAGTAAAGAGGCCCACATTTAGCATATACATTTCTGGCACCCACTGTGGGGTCGAAAATTCAATTTAAGTCCTCACACTTCTTTTTTGCTTTCAATTTTGTTTTCTATCGGTACGTCTCTGTAGTGAATTCTCGCGCAAAGTTTTACATATATATGTGTGAAGCTTTGCTAGTCCATGCAAATCTTCACATGGTTCTTGGAGTTTCTTCATGTGACCTGTTCTAAATATTCACGCAAACTTTGACACCATAGACTTTTAATTTTCTGGTTTTTTTATATATCTTTGTTTTCTGACCACTGATATTTTTTGTTTGTTGTGATCTTCTGATTTTATTTCTGATACAACTTAACAAGTGGTTTGCAGGACGAGATGTCGAAGAATCCTTCAAACACAGCTATGTAAACTTACTAAATATTTTATTGTAGGATGGTTGTCAAAGCATGTTTGTCGAAGAATTTCAAACCCACATGAACATTGTGTCTGTTTTCAATGCTTTATCTACATAGTCTAATTAGGGCCTTGTTAAAATCTCTTAAGGGTCTTGATATAAGAATAGGGTATTAGGCTCTTCATTACATGGAAGTGATGCCCATGAATTAATTTGAGACCTAGACACTACTAAGGGATTGACACTTAGGGGAGAAAGGAAAGGTAACAAATCGATTGACATATCCATTAGTGAGGGGAGTATGCTCTTCTCTCGTTGAGAGAATCAGAAACCTATAAGCTCTTGGGTTTGTTGAAAGAGGAGTTATCTCAGTGATGAATATGTCTAGTCCATTTGAGTGAGGTGTAGAGGTAGAGGAGTATTCTCTTTTCCCCTTTGGGAAAATCAGAAACTTAGACCCTTGAAACCAATCCAAGTCTGAGTCACCTTTAGCGGGCCTGTCGGAAGTTGAACCTCTAGGAACGACCCAAGTGGGTACACACCTTTTGCCGGTGATTCCACCCCACTACAATAAAGTTTCTTTGTCAAGTGAAAGACTCCAAAGAAATGTTTATTTCTTCCTCTTGATTCTTGATGTCAAACATCTTGAGGAAGCCTTGTCTGTTGTACTGAGCGGTGCCGCTCCCAACCTTGCTTCGCAGGGGTGTACACTTCCAGGTGTCAGTGTGGCTTAATGTCTCAACCTCGCTTGTGAGGAAACCAAAGGTTAATGTGAATGGAAGCCTATTAAAAAATTTTGTAGTTATTTTCTTTTCGGGTTCACCTCCAAAAGGGTGCATAATCTTTGTGCAGGGAGGGGGATGATTCTCTCCCATAGATTCTCACCATAGGCATTCACTTGGATGTTTGAAGGTGGTATATGAAACTTGCCCCTAATTCAAGGGTGTCTTTTGAACATATATTATTGAGTCCTTGGAAACACCAAAAAATACGAGCACTCTTGTGGGAGTGACACGACTGTGTGAGGTGAATGCATGCACATAAGTTGTGAGGCAAATATTTTGTCTTCTCTACCATTTTTCTTTTGGGGATAAATGAGTGT
Source organism: Thuja plicata (assembly GCA_018584345.1). Classification (NCBI taxonomy): domain Eukaryota; kingdom Viridiplantae; phylum Streptophyta; class Pinopsida; order Cupressales; family Cupressaceae; genus Thuja; species Thuja plicata. Next base: position 47,199 of record MU223538.1, read on the forward strand.
CTTTTACAAATCTTCAAATTCTCAAAGTGTTCAAACTTGTCAAGACTCCCTTATTCTTCTGAGTTTCTTAGTCCTCGGCTGAATTATTTTCAGCTACTGCCTGTATCACAACTGTTTGAAAGCCCAAACTCTATGCTTGTCAACAACTAGTTTCTATACGTCCAAACAAAAACTTGTTAATCTGAAACTGTCCAAACTTGTCTGAAAACTAAGTACTCTATCATAGAATAGTCCAATATATGTCTCATAATCAAGTTCTATCTTGAAAAATGCTCCAAACTGTTATTTTCTATAAAAGTTTGCATGTTTTGCTGCAAAACTTCGCATGAACTTTTGGATCTTCGCACCACTCAATGAACATATTCGCGTGAGAATCTATGAATATTCACACAATGTTTTGGTAATATGATGTCATTTGGTTTACCAATCTGTCATTTGAGTTATGTTTTTCTTTGCACCAGGCTGCAAATTCTCGTGCGAGCCAGTCTTAATCTTCGTGCGAGAAAGTACTTCGCGTGAAACTGTCAAAATTTTGCCTTAACAGTGAGCTATTTTCTATCTGTCTTTTGTTACTTTGCTCAGTCTGGTCTCTGTTTGGGGTCCATATGCACACTTTCCTATCTATACACATTCTACAACTAGATATCTTGGGTTGAGAACTATGAAATTCTCACTTGAACTTGTCTTGTCTCTTATCTACCTACCCATTTTGCTGTGTTGTCATACCTTACAACATGATAGTCATCTCTCAGATTTTTTAGCCTTATCTCTAATGAATCATGCTGGGTATACTTCACCTATTGGAACTCTTGTGCACTTATCTTGAGACATAGTTCCAAGCATAGTCATAGTTTAATCTCCTTACATAATATTTGTCTATGACTGTTGCAACTCGAAGTAGCAACACATTCCCCTTACGTATCACTAGATGAGGTAGAGGTAGACCTCAAAACAAAGGAAGAGGTCATTCCAAACTTATCACTTAGTCAGAGTGCAGTGGGGGATCCTCACATTCCTCTTTGTCATATACGTCTACAGAGGGATCATCTCGATCTTCCTCTCCTATCATTCAACCTTGAGTTAGACGATCATTCCCAGTGAACTTCAGTCGTGTTTGAAACCCATTGTTTGAAGAGCATCAAAAATCTAAAGAGTTGTTACCTGCATCTGACCCTATCGACACAACAAGGGTTTCCATAGGTACAACATCTCATCATACTCAACCCCCTTGTAGTGAGTCTTTGCACACTGAACACTTGCATACCAACAAGATGGCAGACCAAAATCAAAAGGGTGAACACATCAAGGATAATGATTCATCTAAAATCACCAAGGGTAAATATCATTATCAAGAACCCCCTAGTGATGAGGAGGAGATAATAACTCATGAAGATATAGCAGATGCTCACAAAAATAAAAACTTCCATAAAATGATGGAGATCCTCCTGAAGGAAGAGAAAGAGAAATATCTCCTCAAGCTAGCTAATCAAGGGGCCAAGCTACCCTCAAACTACAATGTAGAGACTCTTATCACAAAAGAGGAAGAAACTGAAAACTACCGATTACAAAAAAAAGTTCAAAGCGTGCAAGAACAACTTCTTCAACTCATGAAGGATAAGGACAAACTGGCCACACAATTCATGTTGGATAACATTTTTACATTTCCATTCGACAAAAGTATTTGCATGCCTCCTTTTCCTAAAGGAGTTGAACTTCCCAAGTATGATAAATAATTGGGTACCTCTGATCCTCATGATCATCTGAGAGAGTTTGGTGCTCTATCTATGGATTTTATACATGACCAAAATTACCTCTTGTGTCTCTTCCCACATAGTTTGGGAGGGTCTACCATGGAGTGGTTCTCTAGGTTACCTACTGGCATAAAGACTTTTGATGAGATTGCCAACCTATTTCTGCAACACTACGAAGACCATAATGACACCAAGGATGCATGGTGGGATCTCTCAGGGGTCCAAGGGACTCAATTATAATGTTTAAAGGCCTATAATGGCATTTGATTGTAATAATGTGAACAAAATTGTAAAATTTCCTAATGGTCCTAATAGGACTGTAGGACCAAATTATGAATTTCATAGATCTAGGATTGGTAGGGGTCCTAGGAGTACATAAGTCCTTTGAGTAAGGCATTTGATCCATGTTGGATCCATTATAAATAAAGGGGGATTAGATTTAGATATTTAATAAAGAGTTTTACTTTAAATTTTCAAATACCAACGGTTAGTTTGGTTTTGGAGGGAAATCATGAAAAACTATGTAATTAGTGTTTGTTAGCCATCCAACTAATTTGGATTGGTTGGGGAAGTTTTGGGAAGGCTATATATGCCTTGAAATGATGGAAAAGTATAGATTGTACAGACTGTACGGACATATTAAGAAATTGAGTGAAAATTCAAGTTTTTCCTTGCAAATCTTGTTGTTTTCAATGCTTTATT
>MU223538.1:53382-85904 GCA_018584345.1 Thuja plicata
TCCATTTTGGTCTTTTTGATGATATAATGGGCCATTCAATGAATGTAATTGTTGTTTCTCATTGAATGGACCCTATGTAACATATGTATGATGTTACTAACCATTTGGATGTAGGAGAAGTTGTTTTTGTGGGTGTACACCATGAGGAAGAGTGGGAAAAGGGCACAACATTGATGCCACAAGTGTAGCAGCAAAGGATCCACCTTAACAAGGGTATAATTTTATTTTAAAAAAATAGAAGTATATGTCAAATGAAAGGTGAATCTAGAAGGAGGAGTTCTAGAAATGAGTTTTAAGTTGTTTTTAAGAAGGCCCTAGTTTTGAAAGCCTAGAGGGAGAAATTTGGGGCTTTTGGGTATAGAAAGCCTGTAGGGTCAAATTGAGTTCAAATTTCTCTAATTGGGACCATATTAACACTCTGTGAAAAGTGGCAAGGTTGGGTGTTAAGTCCGTAATAGGGTTCCTTTGTAAAAGTGACCTATTAGGCCTAGGCAAGAAAGCAGAAACAACATTTTTGGGGATTGATGTTACAAAACAAGAACATCTAGTTTTGACATATGTTGAACAAATTGGAAAAGGGTATCCTAATACATAATTATATTCTGGAGTGTTTTAGGAAAGTTTGAAGAAAAGTCCAAAAAAATAGTGGAAATAGGGCTACAAGGATTCCTAGGCCTACTAAGGCTAGAGAGTGGATTTGAGGGTTGGAGTCTTTTTAGAGGGTTGTAACCTGTTGGAAGAAGTTTGAATTTGGGTTTAAATATTTTCTAAGGTGTTGGAGGTAGTGGATAGGTCTCTTGTTTCATTCTTCCCTTTTGGAGCCCTTGAGTGCACTTGGGAAGCCTTGGTTCATCATCCACCTTTTACATTTGAAAGTCAATAAGAGACCTTATTTGTTATCATTCCACTTGCCTCTACATCAGTTACCTACTGGCATAAAGAATTTTGATGAGATTTCCAACCTATTTCTGCAACACTACTCGCATAACATCCATCATCCGGTTAACATACGTGATCTTTGCAGTTTAAAAAAAATCATGGAGAACCTTTCTTGACATTTCTCCAGAGGTGGAGACAACTTTATAAAAAGTATTCTCGTAAGATGCTCAAGTTTGAAAAGCTTGACATCTTTTTAGATAATCTTCTTCCCAATTTTGGGTACCAAGTACAGCTGCAAGGTCCTTTGACCTTTGATGACATGATCAAACAAGCTGTGAGAATTGAAACATTCATGATCAAGAAAGGAGAACTGACCCTACACAAGGATAAAAAATAGGGGTCCTCCTTCTCGAGTAGAGAAAACCTAAGATTGTGAACAAGAACTAGGATGTTGTGAATGATGGAGTTGTTGACAACGTAACTCCCAAGCCTCCAAAGGCTGCATTTAATCTTACTACCACTATGTAGGCGGCCAAAGCCACTGAACAAGATGCGGCAGAAAATAAACCACATTCAAACTATTCTATATCTAAACCTTGGGATCCTCAACCCAAGAATGAGTTCACTCCTCTAGGAGAACCCCTTGACGTTGTTTACAAGACTCTCTTGGAAAACCAAATACCCACTCCTCTAGATAATTCACATCCTTTCAATCCACAACCATGACCTTCTTGGTGGAATGAATCTACGTACTGAGATTACCACCAGAACGAGGGTCACAAAATAGCTAGCTGCATGCAACTATGACATAAAATCTAGGATCTTATCGATAGTAAGGTTGTTGCTGTGGGGAGTCAGGACAAGAACTCAGATCACCAAGCATTCAAAGACCCCTTTCCTTCTCATGAGAAAGGTGAATCCTCTAAAGATAAAAATGCTCATGCCAAGGTCAACTATACGTACACTAATAATGATAATGTCATTAATATGGTTGAACTTATCGAGGTCGAATATTGTGACATTGTTACCATCAAGGGAAGAGAAGACGTTCCCAAACAAAAAACTCCTTTCATCCTATGGGGGACTGTGTCTCATTCCTCTGAACAAGAACAATCTCAGGTTTGTGCAAACACCATTACTCGGTCTCGTGTGAAGATCATTCTCAAAGGCCCTGAGCCTTCTACATCTACACCAATACAACATGTAGATAAAAATATTGTTGGCACTGCCAACAAGAATTCAAAATTGATCCCCTTGCCTAATATTTCTAATTATAGTATACTAGACCAATTGTAATGAACCAACGCTCAGATTACTATCTTTGAGCTACTCAAAATCTCACCTGCTCACAAGGAGATTCTTGACAAAGCCCTCACTAAGGCAAATGTTCCAAAAGATTCAGATTTAGACCGGTTTCAATCCATGGTGGGCCACCTAACCTTACCTCATTACTTGTCTTTCTCTAAACAATATGATCATTCCTTGAGTCATCCACACAATAACCCCTTTCATATCAAGGTCATGATTGGCCCAAGGCACGTCCGCCGTGTCCTTATAGATAAAGGCGCTGGCCTTAACATTTGCTTTGCTAGCCTACTTTCTCAGTTAGGCTATGGCAAAGACTGCATAGATGCCCATAAACAAATCACCATTAAGGCATATGATGAAGAGGAGAAAAAATCCAAAGGGCTAGTTGTGTTACCAATTTGAGTTGGAACTATTGAAAGGGATGTTATATGTCAGGTGCTCGACATTACCCTAGCATACAACATACTATTGGGAAGAATGTGGATCCATGAAATGTAGGCAGTTCCTTCAACCTATCATCAGTGCATAAACTTCCTGTTCCAAGGATCCGAAGTGACTGTACCTGCCAATACAAGTCATGATTTCAACATGCTTACCAAATATCTCGATATCTTTGTTCCCACCAACAGAGAGTCTACTAAGTTCTTCGATGCCAAGCTAAGGGAAATGGAAAAAACTCTAAAACTCAAGGATACTGGCATGGGGGTTATCAGATTGAACCCGTGTTATCAATCACGTCTCTACCTCTATCTCCACGTTCTTACCGGAGGCCTTCTGAGGACACAAAACCTTCTACAACTCCTCCTCAAACAAAGTATGATGGCACCTTTGTACAAGACACAACACCGCTAGAGGAAGAACACAAAAATAGGGCTATTATAGCCTAGATCTATAGAGGTGAGGATACACCTAATAAAATAAGTCTATCCCATCAAATAGAACCTAAAAAATATGGCAAGGGTCTAGATATTATGAAGCACTTTGGATATAAAGGGAATGACCCTATAGGAGTGAACCATAAAGGATTGCTTGCACCACTTGAAGCTAATGGTAGATGAACACGTGAATCTACAGGTCTGGGCTTCAATAAAATCCCATTTCACGTAGGGATTAACAAATTTGTGCCAGAACCAGATCACCAACTAGAAACCAAAGGTACATCTACAACATGAAACTCAGAGGATAGCTCTGATGAGGATTCCTTTCCTTGTCCTATTCCTCTAGATCTTTCCACATTCTTTGTTGAGCCATATGATTTTGTACCATGTGTCAGTACGGTCATGATTGAAAATGACTCTAATGAAACTACTTCACTCACTCCACTAACATATGACTGATTAAGAGAGGTGTAATATGCCAATCCTAGTTATTAGGGGGAACTATACATACCACCACCTTTTCAAGAGCGGTTTGAACAAGAATAAATCCAAACACTCATCACTGTCACACAAGATGAACTAGAATAAGATGGTGATGAGGTACCTATCTCAAGCAGTACTGACTCGCATGAGTATGAATTTTCTTCCCTATTGAATGCAACCTTTGACAGGGATATAGATACTTTACATGCATACGAAAACCCTCTCGAAATAGGTGAAGGGTCTAGTGTTAGGACAAATGAGTAGAAAAAAGGGTCTAGTGTTAGGACAAAGGGTCTTTATTTTTTGTGATCTTCTTCTACTATGGTCAAGAGGGGTCAAAGGGATTCGATTGCGCATCTAGATGAGATCACTTTAGGACTTGACTTACTAGTCCATGCTTTTGATGACTATACCATGAACGCACTAGAACCTGTCACCTCTCTTTTACTCCACCATCCTGAGCTCATAGACTAGAACTCCTCCTCTCCATCCAATGAAGTCCTGATGTTCCAGAATGAATATGCTCTTTCTTGCTACCTTAACATTGTCGAACCAGTAACGTCCTCCACCAACAAAGATAGTGTAAACATGACTAAAACTGATATCAAGTATCTCAGTTGTAAAATTAAAAGAAGAAAGAATAGGCGCTCTGATGGTGAAAACCACATTGTGGTAGTCTCAGAGCCTAAAAAAGTAAAAATAAAGGATGTATCCAAGGGTGAAAAACTCTCTGAGGCACCCAAGGATGGGATATTTGATACACTTACAAGTCACTTTCAGGAACAGTCATCGGTGCTGATTGATTCAACTCAACTTGTGAACTTGGGTACAAAAGAGGAACCTCAAATCATTCATTTGGCACAGTCATTATCTGAGGAAGAAAAGGAGGAATTTATTACCTTCTTCCAAAGCAAGAAGATCAACTTTGAATGGACATATTTAGACATGCCAGGATTGGATCCTAATCTGATCATGCATCACTTTTCCATCACACCAGGTGTCAGGCATGTAAAAAAAAGCTTTGGAAGATGCATCCACATGTGGCATTACAAGTCAAAGCCAAATTGGAAAAACTTCTTAAAGCTATATTTATTAGAGAAATTGACTATGCAGAGTGGATATCCAACATTGTTCCAGTATCTAAACACGACAAATCCATCTGAGTCTGCACAAATTTTCAAGATTTGAACAAGGCATATCCTAAAGATGACTTTTTGTTTCCCAACATCAACATGATTGTAGACATGACAACAGGTTATGAAATGTACTCATTGATGGATGGTTTCTCTGGCTACAACTAGATAAAACTCATCCCAGAAGATAAAGAGAAAACTATTTTCACATGTGCATGGGGCACTTTCTGTTGGAACGTCATGCCTTTCGGGCTCAAGAACGCTGGAGCCACATATCAGAGGGTTGTCACCACTATCTTCCACAACATGATGCATAAAAAAATGTAAGACTATGTTAATGACACTCTAGCTAAGAGCGTGCAGTGAAAAACACACCTTGCAGATCTAGGTCCTATACTAGATTGCATGGAACATTTCAGTCTATGGCTTAATCCAAAGAAATGTGCATTCGGTGTGACATTTGGAAAACTGCTTGGTTACATCATCTATGCAAAAGGCATAGAAGTGGATCCTGTGAAGGTATAATCCATCATGGAAATGCCACTGTCGCACAACATTAGTCAGATGAGAGGACTCCAAGGCCGATTATAGTCTATCTGGTGCTTCATCTCACAATTGGTTGAAAGTCACAACCCTTCACTAAGACTTTACACAAGGGCGGGACCTATAAATGGAATGAAGACTGTGATAAAGGGATAACACAGATCAAGCAATATCTTGTAAATCTGGCAATTCCAATGCCTCCTATTCTTGGGAAGCCGCTCATCCTTTACATCTCTACTATAGATATGTCATTAGGTGTCTTGTTAGCTCAAGAATATTAGAACAATAAAGAAAGAGCTATCTACTACATCAGTAGGACACTAGTCTCATACAAAGCAAACTATTCTGTCATAGAGAAGGTTTTCTTGGTGGTGGTCTTTGCTTCATAGAAAATATGACACTACATGCTTTCTCATACTACATGCCTCATTTCTAAGATTGATCCATTAAAATATTTTCTCAGTAAGTCTACCCTCACAGGTAGACTAGCAAAGTGGGTCATGATACTCAATGAGTTTGATATTGAGTATGTAGAAAGAAAGGCCATCAAAGGGCAGACAATTACAGATCAATTGGAAGAGGTACCTCTCATAAATCATCAACTGTTGAGCATCAAGTTTCCAAATGAGTCCATAATATTTCTCACACATCAATCCTGGACTATGTTCTTTGACATATCATTCACCTAATAGGAGTCAACTGCCGAGATACTATTCATCACACCACAAATGTACTCTTTACCAAAAGCATACAAGCTATTGTTTCCTTGTACAAAAAACATCGCTGAGTATGAAGCTCTGATCAATGGAATGAAGATCGCCATCGAGTGGCAAGTAGATGAACTCAATGTCCTCGGTGATTCACAACTGGTCATCAATCAAGTAAATGACACTTATCAGACAAAGGATGACAAAATGGTGCCCTAAAGTGGATGGTTGATGAAATCCAAAAGTAATTTGCACACATCACATTCCAACAAATTCCAAGGGTAGAAAAAAAGTGGTTGATGCAATGATTACTCTCGCTTCTATGCTACAAATGCCTAAAAATGACTTTCGACATGAATTCCTGGTGGAAACATTACTCTACCCAGGCTATGAATCTCCTGAATCTTGGATGATCTATTCTATCATTGGACACAATTCATCCCGCTACCATCACATATACTCCTACCTCCATGATCAGATTGTTTCAGATACCTACACCCGAAATGAGAAATGCCACCTAATTCGTAGTGCTTCACGATATGTTATCATAGCTAACGACTTGTATAGGCGAGGTCTAGACAGTACCCTTGTTAGGTGATTAGAACTTGATGAGTCTAAGCATACGTTAGTTGAGGTCCACAAAAATAGCCGAGACATCATCAAAATGCTCATGTACATGGTAAGGTCCTAAAAAATCCAAAAAAATTGCAAAATGACCCAAAAAATTCAAAAACAAATGGAATTGTACTACTTGGTGGATGGATTTTCTCATTCATAAATTATTCTAGTCTTACAAGAAAAGACAAACCGAATAGCTGTCTTCTTCTTTTCCGCCAAAATCCATCCGGATAAGTTTTTGTATACCTTGTAATGAGGGCACATGGCTTGTGTTGGCTCTAGTTTAATGATATTTCCCACAATTCTGTAGCTACATCTACCTGTTAATAAGATCTCTACTATATCAGAAAATACCAAAAAAAAAAAAAATTTCAAAATACAAAAATAGAAAAAGAGAAAATTGCCATTGATGAAAACCTAGCAAACAGACGTCATTGTAGCAAAAAAAAGAATTTCTGCCAAGAAGGTGAAAACCTGGTAAACATGCGCCTCTTGTTTTGCAATGCTATATCTCTCGTAGCATCACTTGGCTCTATATAGTTGCTTTCCTACTTTCCTACTTTGATTTTCTTATGCACATGCTCTCAGTTACCATCAAGATACCAACTTACATGGATTGAAATTGGTCGTACTCTAGGGGAAACCTTCCTGGTCTAGGGGGCACTATCCTATTCCTTTTTGAAATCTCTCTCACATCAGTAACCAGTGGTTCTCATTGTGTCTTCTTGCTGATGCCTAGCTATTACTAAGATTTCTCTACTTAAGAATCTCCCTCGCGTCAGTCACCAGTGGTTCTCACTGCATCCATCTACTGTCACCATACTGATACAACTTCTCAAAAATGACGTATACCTATATTTTGACATCAATCCGTTGAAGTTAGAGTTGTACTCAAAGCTCCATCTATTGATATTCTGTCTTGGAAATTATTTGCTTCAGTTTGTATATAACTTTGAGTCACTTTTGTGATGCTTTGGGTCTTCTGAGAACCCCCCTGACTTGAAACTGATCTAGAATCATAGCCTGAGGGAAATCAAATTGACTTTATCCTTGCAACATGAGTCAAGTTAGTCATATTTGGTTTACACTAGAGTCAGTAATCTTATCATTTCTGAAGGACAACTCTTTTCTGACACAAATTGGTGTTTCTCAACACCGTAATCAACAGTATTTCTCAACACTATCTTTGGACACATTTGTGTTTTTTAACACACATTGGATATCGCAAATGTAAACAAAAGATTGATAGAAATCAAACACAAAGAACTCACAAGCACAACGATGTTTCTCAACACCCCAATACATGTAAACATCCAAAAACTTTGAAACTGGCTAAAGTATGCTAAAATTCTCTTATTATGTTGTTTGTTCTCATTGATTTCATTGATCTTTTCTTTGTCTACTACTTGTTGGTGCGGTATCGATGATCTGACAACGTCCAATAAAAATGGTGTATGAGATAAGAGCTCCTACATTAAGGTAGAAAAGCCTCACATCCGTCGATCTATTTATTTGTACGCCAAGGTGAGGTCAGAACTATCTCCTTGACTATTATTGCTCTGCTTGTTTACACAAGATCTCACTCATGGTTATCTTGGCTTTGAATACCTCAATACTAGTATACTCTTGCTATATCAAACTAGAAACAATGTTCAGGTCATCTCAGATTTTGTGCCCCGATGCTTATGTTAGTTTCCCATATCCAATCTGATGAAAGTCATATTCATATTCTTATGCTTATAGTGGCACCAGTAATGATTGTATCAACTCCGATGTTCCAAAAATGTCCAACAACCATGTCCTAGGGATTGCATCTAGCATAGGATTGCACTTTCATTCTAGACTCGCATCGCAACAACATTTTGATGGTCACTTCATTGTGTTCTTCTCATTTTGTACACCAAGGGATTCTATTCCAATGTCCTGGCTTCATCATGATTGCACAAGTGTTCGATCCTCGCTCCCAATCTTCAAAAGTTCTTTTGGTTAGCATCTGTCATACATCGTGATATCTTGCATGAGATGTTAGTACCAAATACATTTCATTTTCATATCTCCATTCACAAGTGCATTAACATAAATCATCTGCATACATACATATCTACGTCTACATATCCATGTCATAAGATCAAAACATGTGCATCTCATATCTATATTCATAAAATCAAAACATGTGCATTTCATACATATTTTTGTATACCATTTTCATATATCTAAGAATTTAATCATATAACATACATCTCATAAAGTACAAAATGACATGCAATGATACCAAAAACTTGAGCTCACACACACACACACACACACACACACACACACACACACACACACACACACACACACACACACACACACACACACACACACACACACACACACACACACATATATATATCTCAAATGTTGATACAATACAAAATGGGTGCTACTCGAGCACAGTCTATCTCAAAATGATAAAATACAAAGATGCCAATGCATCAGATACATCATGTCATTCAAAGTGAAAATAATCAACCAAAATATGGTAACTCTAGCTCTGACCCTCTCCCTCATCACCTAGAGGAGGTGGAGGAGGAGGCATATCTACATGAGGTGGTTCCTCCGTGCCATCTGAAGCTCTGGCATACATTGAAAATCTAGGTACCTACTCTGCTTTGTCAGGCACCACACCAACATACCCTATGTAGTAATAAGATGCTCAGGAGGACTGATGTGTCTCCTCCTGATCCCTCTCTAGCTACTCTTAGACCTCTCTCAACTCTTGGTATCTATCCGTGAGTCGGGCGTCTCAAATAGCCAACTGTGTTTGCAAGTCCTCAATCTACCGCTGCATCTACCTGACTCTCTCTGGATCTTCGTAGGGAATCTTGTGCCTGTGATAATGGATCCCCTAGCATCAAATCCTATGGAGGCTGCTCCTTCTATGTTGGCTCTTCTTGCATCTTCTCCTACTCTACCTTCTCTATCTGATCCATCCTCCTCTGTATGGAGTGCCTCTCCTGTGCCCCACTCATACTAGCACCAGGGTCATTCCTCATCTGCCAAAGAGGAATGTCAACCTGTGTAGTGTGGGGCTGAGGTGCCTGATGTGGAGGTGGATGTAGTCCTTGCTATGGTGGTCACTGTGGTACCTATGAATGCATCACCTGCGCTGGTGCTCCCATTCCTACTAGATCTATAAATCAGGGGAATAGATGGCTCGTAAAGTACTCTCGGTATGCTGGTGTCATGCCGCCATCTTTCACCCCCTCCATTTAGTCCTAATGAGTCAATGCTAATGCTCTCACATCTACCATGCTGTGGTCTGGATCTAGCCGTGCTAACCACCCCTTCCTCACCTCATCGATGAAGCGAGCAAAGGGTAGTACTCCTATGAAATGTCCTGTGGTTGGCCGAACTGCCACCACACTCATGTTTTTGGGAATCTCTCTATAATGGAAATAGAGCGGCCGATCAGTGACCGTGAATAAAAAATATATCCGAGTTGGGCTCTAGCATCGTCCCATCCTCAGTAGCTCTCCAAGGTCACCATACCATTGCTACCAAATCATCCAGCTAGGCTCACCACTGCTCGATCTTACCCAGCATGGGTTGGGTCATGTGACCTCTGTACCTTTATATATAAAGTTCATGGGGGTGCCTCATACCATCACAAATAGGCCTGGAGATAGGCAAGTTCTCCCATGCCTACACCTTTAATACACACACTCCTGCAACCATACTCTTCACCTCTTTGTAGGCGATCTTATGCATCTCATGGTACATATGGGCCATCATACACTGACCCTATCCATAATATACTAGCTCCACCAGAATCTGTTGTAGCATCCTTCCCCACCCACCCTCCAAACCATGCTAACGATGATTAGGCATCAAGTAAAAACCTAGGAATGTTTCTAATACTACAGCCAAGCGATGCCTCAGCCCATACTCTCTGATCAACTCCTCCCAAGGGATAGCTCTGCCCATGATGAGATCATATTGAAATATCTCCCTTAGTGCTATTGTACTTGCATGTGGATGTACATTATACTCAACCCTCACACCATGGAATGGGATCCTCAATATCCTGTATATATCCTCAGGAATCACTGTCAGCTCACCCTGCGGAAGATGGAAGGTTTTCATCTCGAAATGGAAACGCTCCACCAGTGCTCCTAGTAATCCATGATTCACCTGAATATCGGGTACCTCACAAAGATGTGACAATCCTAGTGCATCTATATGGACTACCTCAGCATCATCTAACTGGCTAACCAGCCTGCCGATGGCTGGATGATGCGATCTGAAGGCAATTTCTGGAAACTCAACCTGCAAGACATTCAAACAACAATGCACGATCAGTACTCAACTAATGATTACAAGTCAATCAATGCAAAACTGAGAAATGAAGATACAGAGACATCCTAAACAAGGCTACAAAGTTGACGAGAATGCTAACGAACTAAATGAGACTTCGCTAAGACTTGAAATTTGCTTTTCATGCCCCGTGCAAAGAAGCAGCATTTATGCAAAACCTCACACAAAGAAGTACATCACTAGGCGTGAAGCTCTCTCATGCAAAGATTCACTCAGTCTGACATGAGAAAACCCCTTTTCTGAGGGTTTATCACACAAGATATGGGTTCCCTCCCGTGCAAGGCTATGCAAAAATACCCACGAGGAAATGCTTTTCAACATTTTCTCGCACGAGCTTTCACATGGGCTCACGCGAAGAACCTAGTTCTTCGCACGAGGACCCGCGGACTAAAACTAAAAAATGATAAATCTATGCAAAAATCATATAGAATGTGACAAAAATTGAATCTACAGGGAGGTATTTGATCACTTACTGGTACCCCATATGCGGCTCACCAACTGTGACACCTAGATCACTTGAATTGATGAGTACTCACGGGGACAACCATTTTCACTTAGAGCTTTTCTTCTCCCAAAAATCAAATGTGCAAATGAATTGAAAAAGACACTTTTGGCCTATATATAGAGGTTCTGACCTAATTTTCAAAAGTTCTCCATTTTGCGCAAAAATTTCACTCTTGGCTAAATCGACCACTCTGAATCCATTTTCAAGATCGAAATTGAATCCTGACACTCCTATATAGCTCAAAATTGCATTTTAAATTTTTTGGGACCGACGTGATCAGATGCTTGTGTAGTCAACTTTCTGATGTCGCTTTCTTGTCAAAATCATATCTAATCAACATTTTCTCAAATCTTTGACTTTTTCATTAAAAGTCAACTTTGGTCAACCCTAGTCAAACTTGGCCAACTAGACCTCAAAATCACTTCTGAATCTTCCAAAATCTTCCGTAATATGTTCTAAGTTCTTCTTGATCCTTGCTTCAACATCTATCTACGATTTATCACTTTCAATCACCATTATGATGTGTCATCTTTCCATTTCACTCCCGAGGGGGCATGATGATTACATCATTAAATAACTTCATGTCTACTTTAATCAATCTGATCTGATTTGAAAAAGTTCTTGTTACTAGGGGCATCTCATCACTTGGGGCATGTTCATTTTTTGTACTGCACATTTAAAATTGGGTATTCCACAATTTTGAATCACTAGGGGCATCTCTATTCCTTACATCTTGTCATCTCACCTATTAGATATCTAAGCAATCTAACTCAGATCCTTGAGGATCAAGCTTCGTTCTAGAGATGGTTCTCAAAATCTCAGCTATTAGGTATTTGAGAAATCTAACTCAAATCCATGAGGATCAAGCTTCAATCTAGAGATGGTTCTCGAAAGCTCATCTATTAAGTATCTGAGCAATCTAACTCAGATCCTCGAGGATCAAGCTTCGTTCTGGATATGGTTCTTGAAAGCTCATCTATTAGGTATATGAGAAATATAACTTGGATCCCTGAGGATTAAGCTTCATTCTAGAGATGGTTCTTGAAAGCTCATCTATTAGGTATCTGAGCAATCTAACTCGGATCCTTGAGGATCAAGCTTCGTTCTGGAGATGGTTCTGGAAAGCTCATCTATTAGGTATCTGAGCAATCTAACTTAGATCCTTGAGGATCAAGCTTCACTCTAGAGATGGTTCTCAAAATCTCATTTATTAGGTATCAGGGAAATATAACCCGAATTCCTGAGAGTCAAGCTTCATTTTGAAGATGACCCTCGAAAGCTCTTTAACTAGCGTCTAGGAAATCTAACCTAGACTTCAGAGAGTTAAGCTCCATTCTGGAGATGACTCTGAAACCTTCATCAATTGATCTTTACATCATCAATTCTCAAATTCAATCTCAACTATTCTTCTATTCTTCAAACATCATACTATTCTTTGAATCAGTGTGCTACTCACACATCAATTCAAAGAGGGGCAAAATGTAACACCCCAAAATTGGCATCTTGCAACCATAACCAATTTTGTTGTATTTATCAGTCTCTAAATCATTAAAGTCCTATGGTACTAGGCAATTCTGAGCTTTGACTGACTCTACTTTACCTAAGTGTCAAATGCAGAAAACCCTAAATCTACATTAATCACATACTATATTTAATTCCTAAATATCAATTACAATTAGCTAAATAAACCCTATGATTGAATTAATTTAAATACAAAGTCCTAGCACTTTAATTAAATTAAATTCACCCTTTTAGATAAAATACATAAAAAGGAATTAAATAAAATTTGATTATTAAATAAATATCCTCATTTCAATAATTGAATTTGATTATTCAAATAATTGAGAAAGTGCATTTATGAGGTCATATTTCATTTATTTAATCAAATAGTCTCTCCAAAATCTTCACTTCAGATCAGAAATGGAAACTTTGAGTTAACTATAATTCAAAAGTGCAACAAATCAGTTAACTATTTCATCCACTCAAAAAGCCAATAGTTGACTGTTTCTCTCAAGGAAAATTGCCATTCTGAACTGGACTCTCATTCTATAAAAGAACTCTCTTATCTCTCATTCAAAAAAAAATAGAATGCATGGTTGAAGTATCGAATCGTTGCTGGATTTTTAATTCAATATTTGTGTGCATTCAATCTTTCATTTGCAATAGATTAGTATCATTTCTAGATTAATCATGCATAGCTTAATTTATTTCAAGAATTCTTAGTTTAATCTTATCTCTCATTTCTAGCTTAATATCACCTCTCATTTCTAGATTAATCTTGCATACTCATCTCTAGACTAAATATTGAATTTACATTCTAGATTAAATCCCCCATTCTCACATTGGTCTCAGTTTTTGGAATCTTGAATTATGAGAGCTACTCAAAACCCCATCTAGATAGGAGGAAAAAAGTTGACTCATCCAGGCATGTAGGATGGATAACTTCATATTCATTCCTGTGTGTAATTGATGAATAAGGACTATGTTGAAGTGTATGGCTAAGTAAAGAGGCCCACATTTAGCATATACACACCCAATGTAAGTTATTTTAGAATTTTTGGAAGTCAATGTTATATTTTGAAAGATGATAGAAATGGAAAGCTTGACTCCAAAAGTGAAGAAGGAATATTTCTAGGTTATTCTACCAAAATCAAGGCTTATAAATGTCTTAACAAGTCCTCTAAGAAAATAATTGAGAGTGCAAATGTCAAAATAGATGAATTTGCAGAGAAAAATGATGAGGAAAGAAGAAAAGAACTAGAAGAATACAACATGTTTGTCTACAATGAAGAACCTGACACTCTGCCCAAGCAACAGTGTATCCCTCCTGAGCAACAGAACAATGCACCTGAGCATTAGGTTGCAAATACCAAAAATTAGGAAATTTCTCAAAATGATGTTCTGAGCGATGGAGAACACAATGAGGGTCAAGATGATGATCAAAATGATGAACAAAGAGGTGAAATGATACTTACCAAGTATGTCAGAAGATACCATCCACAGAAGTAGATCGTAGGAGACAAGAAGGCTGGAATGAGAACATGAAGTAAGTCACTGAACACTAGATGTTTAATTTGTGATTTTGATCTTGAATATGTTAATAATGCACTAGAAAATGAAGAATGGGTTAGTGCTATGAATGAAGAGATAGAACAGATTGAGAAGAACAGAACATGGACACTAGTACCAAGACCAGATGACAAAAATGTCATCAGTACCAAATGGATATTTAGAAACAAGCTAAATGAGAATAGAGAAGTCACAAGGAACAAAGCAATATTAGTATGCACAAGAAGAAGGTATTGATTATGGAGAAACCTTTGCACCCATTGCTAGACTAGAAGGAGTCAAAATTTTACTTTCTTATGCCACATTCAAAGGATTCAAGGTATACCAAATGGATGTCAAATCTGCATTCCTAAATGGAATACTAGAGGAAGAGGTATACATTGAATAACCAGAAGGGTTTGTTGATCCTAACAAGAGAAACATGGTTTGTAGACTACACAAATCCTTGTCTGGATTAAAAAAAGCACCAAGAGCCTGGTATGAAAGACTTCATTCCTATCTCATAAGCATTGGATTTGTAAGAATAAGTGAAAACAATAATTTGTATTTAAAAGAAGATACTGATGATAACATTTTGATTGCTGAAATATTTGTTGATGATATAATATTTGGGGGTAATGATATGTTATGCAAATCTTTTTCTAATGAAATGAGAAAAGAGTTTGAGATGTTAATGTTTGGGGAGATCAAATTATTTCTTGGTCTATAGATTATTCAATAAGATGCAGACATATAAATCACACAATCCAAATACATCAAGGAAGTTCTCAAGATATTCAAAATGGAAGATTCCAAACTAGTTGGAAAACCTATGGAAACCAGATGCAAGCTGATAAAGGAGGATTAGTCAAATGAGGTAAATCAGATCCTATATAGATCAATGATTGGAAAACTAATGTATGTTGTTCATACCAGACCAGATATTGCACATGCAGTTGGAATAGTTGCTAGATTCTCAGCTTATCCCAAGGAATCACACATGAGTGCTGTCTAGAGAATTCTGAGATATCTAAAGAATACCAAGGACTATGGCTTATGGTATAAAAGAGAAGGAAAATTTAAACTTCAAGTCTATACAGATGCTGGTTGGGCTAGAAACTTAGATGACAGAAAGAGCACAACTGGAGGAGAATTCTTCATGGGTGACAAACTTGTCACATGGATCAGCAAGAAGCAAGGATGCAACTCACATCCTACTGCAGAGGCAGAATAAATGGCTACTATTGAAAACAGCTCAAATATTGCATGGATCAAACAATTACTAGAAGGTATGAATATGAAAATTCTTGAACTAGCTATTAGCTATTGTGATAATACCAGTGCAATAAACATTTCCAAGAACACTGTCATGCATGCCAAGACTAAGCATATTTGTATTAAGTATCATTACTTAAGAGAACAAGTGCAAGAGAAAGAGGTGAGACTGGAATATGTTCAATCTGAGGAATAATTACCAGACATATTCACCAAGCCATTGCCTAAAGATACACTTGAGTACCTGAGAAAAATACTAGGGGTCCGATCCTTGTCTATTGGTCACTAAGCTAACTAGGAGGCTGCATCAACCTACACATAATCATAAGATCATTCATGTTGATGCAAGAAAAGAAGTGAAGTACAAAGATACATCAGTACATAGAAAGGTACTTATCTACACCGAACACCAGATTCACTATACTATTGATGGATAGGGAAAATCAAGAAGGATATTATAAAAAGGAGGATGGATATAGTTTCATATTGCTGTCAAAGGGAGAGAGTTATATCCATATGAAATATCCATATATATCACTTGAATTGATCAATTGAGTTGAGAAAGAATCAACTTTAGAAGAAGTGGAGAAACGAAGTTGTGTTACAAGAAAACATAATTTTACCTAGTTAATCACATTAAAATGTGAGTTTTTAGTTTGATAAAATGATGTCAGGCCAATATTTTGACAAATAATGTGCAATTTGATGATATATAACCTGGAAAACTGATTGCGTAAAGCTTGCAAATCATTTTCAGAACATATGGAGCAATTATGCATTTTTGGTAACTGTCATAAATTTTTTACTATGCTGTGTAGAACATCATCAGTGCATTTGATTTCATTACTGATTGATCAGAAAGAGAACAAAATGAGTTTTAGTTGTTTGAGAGGAGTTCAAGAGCTCCTAAATAGCTCAAAAAGTCAAAAATATATCTCAAAATTTACTTTTTAGCTATTCATTTTCACTTTTATCCTTGGTAATTTCAGAGAGCTTTGCAGAGAAGATGGTGGTCCCCATAGAGAAGCATTGTTTTGAGCTCAGCCAACGACATCAACAACAAGCTAACTACCCACCTTCGGTAGGTACTCAAAAACCTACCTTGTCAAATTTTCAAATTCCAGTTTTATGCTTTTTGGTATTAGTTATAGGCATTTTCATTCTGAGTCATTTCCCACTTTTAGAATCGCACCCGATCAATCTCATGTTGTTTCCTATTTTTGCCAGAAATCCCATGTCACATCCTGTATTTTCAGGATCACACCCCGTTTTAGCAATTTCATCGCATGTGGTAGAATTGAGATAGAATTTAAAAGTTTTTTTATCCTGTTGGAACAGGGTCGCACGCTGCATCTTGCATCGCATCATGCTAAAATAGGATCACTTCTCAGATGCCCCATCGCATCCTAGAAATCACAGATTGCATGCCGTAAAAGGGAGTGCACCCCATAGGATTACAGTCATTTCTGGTTTTGGACTTAGTTTTCTTCCAATTTTGACTATTTTTCTCTGTCTAATGATCAGAAACACTTAGCTGATAGGTTTTTATACATTGTTGACTTAGATAAAGTATCAATTTGAACTTTTCTGTAATTTCTATATTTTTAAACAGGTTCCTTTTGAGGTCGAATATTTTTGAGGACCGTACCCTGGTCATGTCCTTGCATTGTCTAGATCTTTGACCGGTGACAAGGTAGATTTAATCGCTCGTGTAGGATTATTATCACTGAAAGATTTACTCGACATTAGGTTAAATCAAGGGTTGTTGACTGCTATGGCCGAGAGGTGGCATTCTGAGCACAACACCTTCCATCTCCTGATTGGTGAGATGACTATCACACTTGAGGATGTGTGGTGCATTCTTAGAGTTCCTATGATGGGTCAAGAGGTGCATTTTGATTCCACTTTGATTACAGCTATTGCCATGACGCGATGATTCTTTAGAGATGATACTATTGCTCGCTGTTACCTCACGTGGGACTATATGTGTGATCATTATGATAATCTTCTGGTATAGTTGGTTGGTTTGATTAGAGATATCTTTATGCCTAACTAAGGACAACATGGTTTCATGGTTGGTTGGGTTGATATGTTAGAGCAGATGATCGTTTCGTCATGTAGATTTGCATGGGGCAGCTATATTCTTGCTCACATTTACAGAGAGTTACATGAGATAGTGTACCAGTACTCATGCAATATGACTATCAGTATCATTGTACTATAGACCTGGGCCTGGGAGCATATCCCAGTTAGACAACTAATAGTGGACAGACAACAGTTAGATCAACAACCATATGTTTTCATGTACTCAAGTTGGATTCAACAGCCCCATCTGGGCAAGGTAGAGTATTTGCGCCAGCTGTGTTAGTTCTTTTTCTTACTGATGTGAAAATATTCCTTAGAGGGCTCACTCTATTTATCCCAGACACTAACCAAGCAAAGAGTAGAACAACAGACACAAGGTTTTAAAACCTCGTACACTTTGAGCGCCACTAACTCGGGCGGGATTACCCTTCAAACTTAGAATAATGAAATCAGTGATTTATTCTAATTAACTGTGGATGAAATTACAGGGATTGATCACTGTAACTTTTATTAAAATAGACCAGACTGAAAGTAAAGATTAAATTTAATAATGATAGTCATTTGATTAAATGAAAATAGACCAATGCTCAATCCTAGGGCATGGAGTCACTTATGAACAATTTTAACCAGCCTGATCATGGACAAGACTTAAGGCAATTACAGCATCTGAGATAAACATAGATATACCTTGTACATCTATCTCAATACAATTAATCAAGTTAATTCAACATATTCATTTTATACCCTGAATCTTATTGAAACATTCCTAAGGCATTTTAGTCTTTTCTTGAAAGAACCTTAGATGTATTTTATAATCTGCCTGACAAATATATAAATTGAACATTCCTAAAACATTCAATTTAAAAAAAATTAAAAACACTAAAATGAAGACACAATACTCATTATATGCTTTAGAAACTGTGAACTGGATTTTATTCAAAATTCATAATCGCTTGCTACATTGAACAAATATTTCTCCAAAAACCTACTATATTGGTCTCAAACCAAAGTTTACAATTATATTGGTATTATCTAAAAATGAAATGGCTATCATTTCTCAGTAGTCTTGGAATCCTTTTATAACTAAGGATGCAACAAGCTACCGACATACTGGGAAAATTTACAAAAATATTTTGCAACAACTTTGCAACAGACTAGAAACAAAATTTTGTAACCGAACATGGGTGGCAGCTTATTTGCAAACCCTGAACAAGGTTTTTTTTTTTGTTGATAATGTCCTCTTCATCCTTTCAGCTTTGCCTCCCACCCATTTACTTCTTTGGTGGTGGGCCAATCAAAAGCCTTTTCTTCTTCCAGCTTAGCAACAACTTCTACCCACCTGGCATCCATGGCAGTTTTGGCCTCAGACACAAATTTGGCCATATCTCTTTTGACTTTGAAAAGGCTATCAATCAGTTCATTGCAATATTCTGCATTCGTTTCCTTTTCTAAGTGTTGTTTTATATCTTGATTTCCTAGTATAGCATCGAAACCAGCTACCCAATTTGATTGTGCTTTCAAAACACCTGTCTCCTCATAAATTTTTGGGATCAATGGTGGACATTGATCACCAAACAATTGCAACTTACTGTCTATCAGATTAGATTTGCCATTAAAAAAGGAAAAATTATCATTCAGCTTACTGACCATATCAATGGTGTCTGTTACTTTATCTAGGAAGTCATCACTATACAACATAGTTGTTTTTAGCTTATCCAAAATTCTTTCCTTCCCTGACCATAGTTTGAAAGCGAGCTCTAAGAAAACCATAGCTTCCATAGCTATCTTTGAGGCTTCTTGTAATGATCCATATAATGTATACACTATGTCAATTTTTTGTTTCAAGACTTCAATTCTATGCTGCAATATGAGTAAAATGATAGACATAGCATTCATGCCCTGTTCCTATGATACATCTTTTGATTGTGTTTCTGGCAATGCAGAGTCTTCCTTAACCCCTTTGACAACATCTGTCTTAACTTTGGCCACCTCCTCAAGGGTTGGAGTTTTTTCCCTTTTACTTTCTATTAATTCTTCTCTTAATTTGGCAATTTCTTCTTCTAATATGTGGTTCTAGACCACCACTTCTTCATGTTTCTTTGCCAGGGCCATCATTTGGCGAAAATTTATCTCATACCTCTTTGATAGGTCATCAACTTTTGCCAAATTCATAAATGAAACCTATGTCATTAACTGAGCTATCTCAGTATCCGAAGTATTTTGTAGATTCCATATCATCATGTCTGCCCTTTTCTCCTCTCTGATAGTCATGACCAAGGGCTTCTATGTGGCAGGAGCTAGTGACCATATTGCTAGGGTTTTGGATTTAGGATCAAATCCTGATCCTTTTAAAACTTCATCCATTTCAAATTCTATTTTAAGAAGAGGATCTTCCTGCTTCCTTATCTGATCAATAATAAAAGTTGATTGTAGGTCCCAACCAGGCATCAACATCACACCACTATTCTGTACCAGCAACTTGGCTTGTTCCACAGTAATCTGTTTAGTCTCAGGATCATAATCCTGGAGTGTTTGTACAATTTCCTCATTTTTATCTATATTCTCTTTTTCTGCAGTTATCTCTTGTCTCAGATTATTTTGTTTCAATTTAACCAAGAAGGTCTTGAACTCTTGAGACTTTATGAACTCATCATCCTTCATAATTCATTTTCCATCATGACCCTCTCATCATCTTTTTCAAACAACACCATCTGATTGTCTCCTTGACCCTCAGCCTCAGGCTCCTTCTGCAGTTGCCTTTTCAATTTTCTAAAGTATTTAACATGCTCTGATATCATGGATTTCACCATGATTTTCCTATCTTGCACCATTTTATGCTCTTTCTTCTATTTCTTTCTTGGTGTCTCTCTAGCTAAAGTGGCCTCTTCACCGACTTCTTCTCCTGCCTATTCTTCTTCATGTTGTTCTTCCTTTTGCTGTTCCTCCTCCTATTCTTCTTGGTGCTCTTGATCATGTAGTGCAATTAGAACTAGGGACCCTTTAGATTGTGCATCTTCAGCACTGAATTGGGGCACTTGTGACATTAAAGTTTCATAGGATTTTAGCATTTGCTCTATCCTTTGGAAATATGGGAGATCAGGGAAAAAACCAGAGAATGAGTTATCTGATTCTTTCCATTCAGATTCTACTCTTAGGAGGTCATTCCACTTCCTTCTCCTATCCTGAACTTCCTGTTTATTCAATTTGTTCCTCACAACATCCTCATCATCCAATGGCTCATGGTCTCTAATTTTTTACCAAGGAGTCATCCTTTTTAGGGCTATCTGCACGAAGTTCTCAGGATCACAGAATCTAGCAATTGTTGCAAACATTCTTTATTGCTTTAAGAAATCATTTATCACATTAAACATTTTTTTCCCAATGGAGAAATCAAAACCCACCCATAACCTAGGGATAAAAGTTCCCTTCTTGTGCCCCTCTAGAAATTCCTTATCTAACCAAGTAATTTGCCATACAAATTCTAAGAAAGCAATCCTGGGAGGAACAAATTTAGGAAGAATGTGAAGAGGCTGACTACAACCATATACTCTGATGATAGTAATGTAATAAAAAAAGTAGAAATCAGCCCAATTGTGAGAGATAGGCCAATTTGGGACATACTCCCAAGGTCTCAGAATATTTCTAACCTCATACGGAAGCCTGTGCCTGTCTGTTCCTAACAGGTTAAAAATTGGATCCACAATCCAATTGCAGAAGCATACAAATGATGAGTTGATGGATGAACTATCCCATACCTGAGTCCATCTTTGGATTGGTGCCTCTACACCATACTTTGAGACAAACACCTCAAGCTCTTTATCCATTGATGTTCTGTTATAATATAAAATCATGTACATTAGGTGGGAATAGTGTTTAAAAGTGGGTGATGGATTATCTGACTGTATTTCTAATAATGCAGCATGGATAGCATCAACTATGTAGCCAACATAGTCATAATCAGTGTTGACCTATGGGTGCTGGATGTTCATTGCCATCATAAGTATCTCTTGGGACACTGTAGAATCTCCATCAAATCCTAGAACCCTACTTAAACCATAGAATGTGCACTTTACATAATGATGAAACAGGGATAAGTCAAAAGGTGGCTTGAAATTATCTGGAATCTTCACCAGGTGCCTATCTACTCTGGGCATAAATTTAGGCATTTCATATTTCTTAATCAAATGCTCTCTTTTGACATAATCAGCCTTAATGTTCTTCAAATCAATGTCTGTGCATAGTGCACCAGTAATTCCAAATGCCTCTTCCACTGACCTTCTATCTATGGATACTAGGGTTTCCTTATTCTTTTTCCTGATTACCCTAGCTACTGGGCAATAGTTTTTTGCTAACTCCTTAATAAGACCAATGTCAACATAGATGTCGGGCACAATCAATTTAGCCATATTCAAATCCCATGGATTACAAATTGGAACTGGTTTGATCCTATTATTCCAAAAATAATGAAACAAAGTATTACCAGAATAATATGGGGTTACTGGATTTCTACATTGAGACCATTTATCGTTCCATTCCTCCTAGTTTGCACTGTTTGTATTTAGAGTTCCAGGCAACAACTCAGAAAATTATTCTGTATACTTCTTCAATGTGACTTCTTTCTTCTTCTCAGACCCTTGTGAGGTAGCGAGAACAATAGCTTGACTCATCCTTCTTCTTTGAATTTTACTATCTCAAATAAAATTCTCCAGACCAATAAGCTTTTTTACCCTTCGCAGAAAATATCAGGATGCAGAAATGAGAGCTGTACAAGATCAAATTCAATCATTCACACTTATATCCATTAAATCCTATGTCGTGTCCACTTGAATGCCAAATTCTTGCACTTGCACTATCATGAAATCATCATTCTATCACTAATGCTGCCATTAATTTGCACTATTTGATCCTAGCTGGAAAAGAGTATACACCTTTCTCCCTTTTTGCACTCGTAAGCCTGAAATTAGCCACCTCCCAATCTGACACCAACACACTGCACTTTACTCATACTTGGAATAGTGCTTTCCAGTGAGCGATGTGACCCTTTATTTTAACTAGTTGCATACTCGCCATCTATCTTTACCTTGCCTTTCATCTCCTATGAGTGAGCGATGCCCTTATCTGCACTTCATCATTCGGTAGTCGCATACTCGCTATTTTTCTACATTTTTCTTTTAGGTTCATGCGAGTGAGTGATATTACTTTTTCTTCAACCAGTCCCACATTCCCTGCTCAATATTTAACATCATCTGAATCTTGGCGACTAAGCGAGTATCCACTCACCTTTTAGTCATTCCATAATCGCACACTCGCTGGCTTTCAAATTATTACTTTTGGATATGGGTGAGTGAGCGATGTTCATTTTTTATCATATACTTTATCTGGTCACTCACACGCACTGCAAAACATTCCAACTTACAACACTTAGCGATTGAGTGATGGATTTTGTTCTTTGTTCAGTCGCAAACTCGCTATTGAAAAATTTCTAAGGCTTGATCCTTCGTGATTAAGCGAGCTTCTGCATTAAAATCTTAAAAATTTCCTATCGCGCACTCGCTGACCCCTTTTTCCTTTTTAAATCTGAGTGGTTAAGTGATAGTTTCATTTTTCTCCCATCGTGCACTCGCGAGATTGAAAACTTAACCACATCAGTGATTGCGAGTGTGCGACTATCAATCTTCTTCCTTTAATCAGATACTCACTAACAACTTTCCTTTTTCCTTTATTCATGGGCGAGTGAGCGATATCCCTCTTCTTTTTACCTTATTGCACACTCGCGAGTTCATTTTTTATCACCTCAAAGCATTAGCGAGTGAGCGAGGTGATGAATGATCTCATAATCGCTCGCTCGTGCACCTTTTAGAAATTTGAAAAATACCTCTGCAACTGAGCGACGAGCCTTCAACTTAATAACTTCTTCATGCATTTATCACTTATTCGCACTGCAAAATACAAGTGAGTTAGAACCTAAGCGAGTGAGCAACCTCTAGAACCTAACTTTGTCGTGTAGTTGCTGACTTGAAAGACAAACATGGAAACCCAATGTGGGTATGCGACTACTTCATTTTTTTGACAAGGCTCACTCAATCTCAGAGCATAAAGTGAAAAACATAACTTTAAAACGACTGTGCGACATACAAGGTTTTAACTGATCGCGGACTCGCTACTCCAGTCTTTGAAAAAGTTAATTCTTGGTGAGTGAGCGATAAACAAAATCATTCCTAACCCACTCAATCACCAAATTACAACCCGACTTTCACAAAACATCGCGATTGCGCAATTTACATTTTAACACCCAAACTGCTCACTCACACAAATGATCATGACTTGACACAATCTTATCGTGACTGTGCAATTTTACAATTTGATGACTCGTCGCTCACTCGCACAACTTCAAAACATGTTAAAAGACCAATGCAACTGAGTGAAAAATACTTAAACAGAACATAATTAATGAATTTTGACCCTTTATGCACGGTAAGACATGAGATTTTAAACTAGAAAGTGCAGAAAAATAGTCAATGTTAGAAATTTGAAAATTTTCTTTGTGCAGTGCTAACAAGCTGTTTGATGATATTATAGTAGTAGTAAGATGACCATACCTTGATTGCAAGGAGTGGATTTCTGATAAGCAACAGATGCCTTATTTCTTCTAGAGTAGGTTTTTGATTGGCAGGACTAGATACATTGTTGAGTGATTCTTGGTTACTTGAGTATTGAGGTAGTACAAACGTGTGCAGGCCAGATGCCAGGATTTGTCAGTTTATGCATGAATCCATGATGAGGAGCCATTATGGGGTACTTGTTTAGTTTATGAGATTACACAGCATGCGAATAGAGATATGGTTACAGTTCCATGGGATCTTCTTCTAGAGGTAGCAGATGCAGGTTGTTCAGATGGATATCATGCTCAAATGCTCCAGTATCCATTTCCACATTTTACAGCTCCTGAGGAGGCAATTCCTCGCATAGAGGACCCATTAGACTATGATCCCACTAATGATCAACCTGTTAGAGATAGAGGGGGAGCTCAGAGGGAGAGATGAGATTGAGGGAGGGGATGGTGGTAGAGATGGTGGGAGACGATATGGGAGGCACCCTCCTCCATACAGAGGATAGGGTCTAGATGATGATGATGATGTAGATGACAGTGGTGAAGGTGATATGGGAGGGAGTGGAGAGGACGCCAGTGGCAGTGGGAGGTGGACTCATCTAAGATTCGTAGCTCCCCAGAGAAATCTAGGTCCACTGCTGACTTGAGATTAGCAGTGAAAATGTCAATGTCAGTAGGATACTCAGCAGGATAGGCCACAAGATAGGCCTTCTAGATAGGACACAGGTAGAGGCTCAAGCAGAGATGGTGATGCTTTGACATAGTGTGAGCATGAGCGTGAACAACTCAGAGCTACGATTACTACATTAGAGGCCTTACTTGAAGACATGGACACATAGCTCAAGTGTCTTAGAGTAGATAGGGACAGACAACTTGATCATCTTAGAGGAGAGAGGGATAGACAGGGTGGCATGCTCAGGGCAGAGAGAGATACCCAGGCGCAGGTAGCTACTCAACAAGGAAAAAGAGCATCTTGCTACTTCGGTTTATATCATGCTGCGGTTCCAGAGGGTCAAAGATAACCTTCCTATTCACACATGGCTCAATAGTATGAGGGGGCTATGCCTCCACTAGCTCCATTTGTACCACCACCACCTCCTCCTCCTCTAGATTAGGGAGAGGGTGACAGCCAGTCTTGATTATGCATTTTGTCATATTTTGAGATCATTTTTATATTGTATATATGGATCCTTCTGAGATCATTTATTGTACCATGAATTTTATACATGTATATCTGATTCACATTTGATACTCTGATACTCTTTTGTAGACACTTCCACTATTTTGATCTGTTCCATATATGATGTATCTAAGATAGTTGTTTTTTATTTTGATATGTTCATGGGTTCTCTTGCTTTGATAGATGTTTAGATTTGATGCACATGTGATTATGATCTTGGTCTCTTGATGAGTTAGATTAGATCTGTGATGACATCATTTATGCTTTTTGATTTATTACTGATATATAAATGTGTTTCAAATGATGCTAAGTGAATATGCAAATGAATGTTTTTAAGATTTTCTTTATGCAAATAAATGTATGGATGTACTTAGGATGTAGAAATAAATGCAATGCTTGAATGCTTTGTTTTTGTATTTTCCCTTTCTCATTTATGAATGCAGAATGTATGTCAAGGATATGCAATGACATTTTTATCAGTAATTATTGATTATGTATTTAACTTGGATTTCAGATGAATCAAGAAATCATATTAAGCTCACGTCTTTTATGCTTGTCTTTCAAAATGAATCATGCAATCTCTAAATGCATCTACATGTAGACTCTTAGGCCTGTCACTAATTTGTATATATTGTAGCATTTTATCATCATTGGGAATTTTTGTAATGGACATCACCTGATAGTATAACTGTCACTAATACCCACCGTTATCATGAAAGTATGAATACTATATGTATTGGATGAAATGTCAAAAATAAACTTAGGCATTAAGGCATAGACGTGAAGATGACAAGTTAGTTATATCCTTTTATTATTAAGAATCAGTTTCTGTTCAAGTGTAATGTAAGATAGGTGACCGACAATGACCTTGAAAATTCATATCCTTGGGTACATAATGTTTTGTACACCGTAGTGAGAATCTGATTTAGAAAATAGACAAGGAAATTGTTTCAACCTCACCGTAGTTTACACATAACAAGGATTGAGATATATGCGATTATCCACTCATGTTGGCAGTCCTTACCATAAACATCTAAGTTAGATGAAATTTATAGGATCATTGAAACAATCACCATACGCAAAAAACCAAGAAAAAGTAATGCTGCCTATCCTTGCAACTCTTTGTCTTTGAATAGATGTCATGGAGTAACTCGAAAGACATAACAATCACCTATTGATAATCAATCAAAGAAAATTCATAACCACTTAGCTGCCCCTAGTATGAAACATCATGGGAACATAAAAGAGTCATAATCAAACCAAGATAAGTCTATGTGTTTAAGTAGTATTGAGAAATACTATGGATTCATTTTTCAAGCGCAATAGAGATTCATCAATTAGAATTTGGAATTAAGAAATATGTTTTCATGTCTTAGTATATAAGATTAAATTTGGCAACAATTGCAATCCAATGTAGTGTTTAGGAACAGTGGTTGATTAAAGTGTTGAGAAACACTAGTTTTGTTTTGGGTTAAAGTGTTCAAAAATAGTAGTTCATTTAAAGTTTGTGATTTTAGTGTTGTGAAACACTAGTGTGATGTCTATTACAAACAGGTGGTGTTGAAGAAACACCTTTGTTTGTGATAGTTACATTTAGGTGCAAGTATTGAGAAATACTATTTGTCAAAGGCAAACCATCCTAGATAGGAAGTTAGGACAACCTAGCAGACACAAACTGACCATGCTAGCAAAGATGCTTCCAGTGCAGAATGACTATCCCTAAGGCGCAAATGCAGATAAATCCCAAGCAAGGATATGACATTTGTAAGGAATTAGAGTCAAATAGATAGCATAGGTGTGATTATGAAGGATTAGTATCATTGATGCATTGATATATAGAGCACAGAGTTCGAGTGATTCCTGTTTGCCAGGTTTTCACTACTCGGCAAAGCTTTTTATTTTTGCTACCAAGACGCCTATTTTCCAGGTTTTCACCAATGCACTTTTCTCTTATTCAATTTTTTTTTTGTTCTTTTTTCTTTATTTATTTTTTATTTTTTTTGTAGTATCAAGGTGCCTGTTTGCCATGTTTTCACCAAGGATACCTTTTTTCAAGACTTTTTTCACTATTTTTTGATTTCTTCAAGATCAATTTTTTGATTTTTTTAGTATTTTCTAATATTTTCACTGCACATGCTCTAATAGCCAGATATCAAGTGTAGAACCACTTCAAATATAGAGTATTAATGGGATCAAGTAGAACATCTCCCTTAGGTGTAGCTAACTAATAAGCTCCAGTCCCAAAAGTTGCAGTAATGACATAGGGTCCCAGCCAAATGGGTTCAAACTTTCCTTTTTGTTCTCTATTTGGATGGTTTTTAGGATTCTCTTTGAGAAAGATATTTTCCACTTGAAAGTGTCATGGTTTGACCTTTTTATTGTACCCTTTTGACATGTATTTTTGGTACATTTTCAGATGATCAAACGCTTGTCGCCTGCGCTCATCAAGTAAGTCTAATAAATTTACCCTATCAATGCGGTATTGTTCATCAGTAACAAGACCTTGTAGGGATACCTACAAGGATGGAATTTTTACCTCAATAGGTAATACTTACTTAGTTCCATAGACTAAGGAAAATGGCATGGCTCCAATTGGTGTTCTAATACTTGTTCTATAGGCCCAAAGTGCCGAATTTAATTACAAATGCCAGTCTCTGCCAGACTTACTCACAATTTTGTGTAAGGTTTTAAGAATGTTCTTGTTAGATGCCTCAACTTGTCCATTACCTTGAGGATAATAGATTGAATAACAATGCTGAGTAATGTGAAACTGTGTGCAAAGGTCTTCGATGTCTTGGTTTTTAAATGGGCCCCCATTGTCTTTTACAATTGAAGAGGGTATCCCATACCTACAAATAATGTAGTTCAAGATAAAAATAGCCACTTATTTTCTAGTGGCTTTGATTAGCAACATGACTTAGACCCACTTAGTGAAATACTCAGTGGCCATAATGATGTATTTGTGTCCACTTGAAGAATTTAGATATATTTGTCCAACCAAATTAAAGGCCCATTGCTGAAATGACCAATGTGTTATAAATGGTATGAGTTCTATAGCAGGAGCATGGATGATATTTCCATGTGTTTGGTATTTGTGACATGTTTTTGAAAATAGAACAACATATTTTTCCATCGTGGGCCAGTAATAGCCAACTCTTAGCAGTTTCTTAGCTAGTGAAAAGCCATTTGTGTGCGATCCACATACACCTTTGTCTACTTCTTTTAATGCGTGATCTAACTCTTCTTGTTCGAAACACCTAAGAAGTGTATTGTCGAGACCTCAGCTATATAATTTATTAGTAATGAGGACATAATGTGATGTCCTAATTAAGGCTCATTTTTCATTCCTTGTTAAACCTTCGAGTAGAGTTTGGTCAGTTAGATAGGAAATGAGTTTTGCATACCATGATTGGTCTTGGGCGTTCAAAGCACAAATTATTTGGTACTCAGGGGTATCAAAAGATAGATAGGATATTTCTTCCACCGGTATGCACCCTAAAATGGTCGCCTAGACTATGGGCCCCATTTATCATTTTATCAAATTCCTGAATCAATGCTTTGGAACATTTTCAATTCAAATCAATTTCCTTGATCAAATCGTAATTAATTCAATTATTTCAATATTTCCTAAGGTTTGATCATTTCATCAATTATCTTATTTAATTAAAAGAAAATAATTCTTTTTTATTAAATAAAATAATCTTATTTATTTAAAATCCCTTTTTAATTAAATAATTTTATCTTATTTAATTAAAATATCTCTTAATTAAATAATATTATCTCATTTAATTAAAATATTCCTTTTAATTAAATTAAATAATTTTATTTAATTAAAAGAAAACCCCTCTTTTAATTAAATAAAGCCCCCAGTTAAATTCCTCTTTGTTGAAAAAGGAAATAAATTAAATAAAAAATAAATAAAATCCCTTTTTCTTCACATCTTCCTAAGTGGTGGGTTTTTTGCCTCTTAATCATAGCCTTTGATTTTTGCCTCTTAATCTCTACCATCCATTTCTCTTTAAAAGGAAACCTCTCCTTCTCATTCTCATATAGAATATTTAGGTATTGTTATGCTGCAGGTTTGGAGAGCAATTTTGGAGGAGAATTTGAGCACTTTGGCTTGGATATTGCAACTTCTCTCTTCTTGTCTTCTTCTTCTTGCATCCATGGCTTTTCATGTAGATTAGATTCATATTTTCTTTCATAGAACAAGCATGCATTGTTATCATTTAGATTAATTTCCTTTCATGCATTGTAATCATATAGAATAATTATCATTTTCATACATTGAATCTCTCATTTCATGGTGTACTTGCAAGGGCACAACTAGGTCAATCTGAGGGCCTTCATCACACACCTTTGCAGTCCATGAGTAGGGAGCTATGAGGCGATATTTGAGGCCTCATTCTTGAGCAACCTTAGATGGAATGACCCATAGAAGTGTGACACATTTTCATCACACATTTTTGGCACCCACCGTGGGGCAGAAGATTCATTTTCTGTCACTATATTATTTTTCATAATTTATTTTTTGATTTTTTGTATTTTTTGTACTTTATGTACTTTTGCAGGGAAATTTCACATGATATTTTGTAGGTTTACAGGCAAACTTTTGCTGGATTTTGCATTTCGTTGCGTAGCTCTATGTGATTTTTGCACAGTTCTATGCAAATCTTCACGCGACATTCGACACCAAGATCTGTGATCTGTTACTCTTTACTATTTTCTGCATTTTTTTGTTGTCTGTGAATTTCTTTGCGTGAGATTCTATGAATCTTTGCGCGGCTATTTGTGAATCTTCGCGCGGCCCTCAAAAATATTTGAGCAAGATTTCACACCAGAGATCTGAATTTTATTTCTATATTTTATATCTTTGATCTCTAACCACTAATGTTTACTATTTATGGTGGTTTGTGATTTTCTGTTACTATTGTTGATTGCTGATTTGGACTTGCGTGGATAAACAACAAAATGATTTGCGTTGCATTGGATTTGAATTATTTTGTTGATCTCTATAACATTTGGATTTTGGAAATAAAATGAACATCTCATGTGTTTAGCTTGAGTGTTTCTTGATTTCATACATCACATTTCCAATTGGTGCTCTAAAAATGGACCTAGATTTTCTTTCTTGCATTTATGTTTCACATAGTAATTAGGCCCTATGAACACTATTTGTGGTGATCTTGAGAGAGTGGGCTTCATTCGCTTGTCTTTCATCCGAAGCTCTTCTTGACGATAGATCCCCTTGTAGGTAGGGAAGGATTTGTCATTACTTCAAACTTGGTTTAGTCTTCATCTTTGATTGGTACTTTCTCTCTTGAGACTGGTGGTCATTGTTGTTGATTTTACCTTGGGTGAGGTGATTTCAAGTTAGTGGGTCAATTAATATTGTTTTATATGTTTGGGTGAGGTGAAGAGGTTAGAGGATTATGCTCTTTTCCCTTTTGGGAGAATCATAAAATTGGAACCCTTGAATCCAAACCAAGTCCCCATGTGGTTCATATTGTGAGTCTTCCTTGTTAGAGAGGGTTAACTGTAGTGGACACTCCCTTTATTGGGTAAACCACGTGGACGGAACCTCAAGCGATAATAGCCATTTTTTCCATGGTAGCAACAACTGCTATATAAATGTCCTTGTAGAAGAAATCTCCATGGGTGTAGTTTCTTGTGGGTTGTCAGATCTCCTCAGCAGCTCCTAATTGATTAAATTCTCAGACTGTGTCAAAACCTCGATGGGCTAGGATTGGATTTCACCCACTTGAGATTTCAAAAGTTGCAAAGTCATACCATTCCTAAGAACCATAGTGCAAAAAAATTTTCTTTTCTAGGAATATGTGCATGATTGGAAAATTTTTTGAGAACATACACAAGTAGCATTATTATGGATTAGAAATACTATGACACTATCCATGTTCAAGTGCAAGGTTGCTTTTCCCCTTGCTCATTATTTGAAGACATTGATTGCTTGAACTCCCTGATTGCTATTCTGCATGCCTGATTGATGGAAAAATCTGTTAATGCATCTAGTTGGTTATTTAAAACAATCAAAAACTGAGTTCTGTTGCCTTCTCTCATGCGAACAAACTATTTCTTCATGTGGTTCGTTGCATTTCTTTTTGCAGCTCTATGCTAATCCTCGCACGATATTCTGCAAACTTGCTGTCAGTTTATTGTTATCCTATCATGCCAGTCTGGTCTTTCTTCACATGGATCTATGCATTTTGTCACGCGGTCCTATGCTAATCCTCACGAGAGAAAGATTTTGGTCACATAAAACTGTCTACCAGTGAGCTATTTTCTATCATCTCCCACTTGCTTGCTTGCTGCCCTGTCATTTCCAATTTTCCCTGGTTGATCCGGGTCAAATTGGATTACTTACCCTGCTATTAGAAGTTTTTTTACACTTTGTTTTCTTGCATTTTGACCTCTTGGATTAGAAATCTTTGATTTCACAAGTGACCTTGCTTGGAAGCTTGGTGAGCTAGGAACCGTCCTTGTTGAAAAGATAAACCTTTAGATTCTTTGATAACACACTTGGAGAGTTTTGGTAGTCTCTTGTCCATCCAATTTCATAAAATTTCAATCTGAATTAATATAATTTGGGTAAGACCATCCTCCTGATCCATATGTGCTAGGGTATTCACCTGAATTAATTGGGCACCTCTATAGCAGTGTTGAGTTACGCCTCTTTGTAATATTCTATCTTATCACCTCTTTTGGACAAGTTAATGCCTTTACTATCCTAGTTTGGTACCAACATTTCTTAGGGTAATCCTATGAACTAGTACCTTTTCTTTCATGCCAGTTACAACAAGATATCAAGTAAATCAAGGAAAATGACCTCAAGTGGTTTTTAACCAATTACCCTTAGTTCAAACTTGCCAAAGACATAAGGGAAAAGAACCCAT
>MU223538.1:94851-117607 GCA_018584345.1 Thuja plicata
TACAAGCGCCATTACTCTGTCAGCATTCAGGCCATCCTGCGATCACACACACACTTTGCAATTATCAACATCTCGACGCTTCTCAAGTCATAGACGCTGCCCAGCCAATACTGAGCATCAAGAAAAGCGTTTCGGAAGGAGTAGAGAGAGACAATAGAAGCTTCAAGCTTCGAAGGGTTTGCATTCATTTGTCTTCCTTTTCGTTGTTTGTACATTTTATTGCTCGCGTTTCGATCATTTCGTTTAGTAGTTATTGCTTAATAGATTTGCATGCACTTGTGAACCTTGACTACTAACCCCAGCCCTTGGAAAGCTGTGGGAAACCGGAGAGAGAGGCATACAATAGTAAATTGCTCTTTCCTTTTTAGTTTCATCTTCTTGAGCCAACAATACTCCCAGTGATGTAACCATAGCTGAGATATAAAGGAGTAATGGATTTCCATGAATGGGTGCCATGAAATCAGGAGTAGCCAAGTACTCTTTTAATTCTTTGAAGTTATTTTCACAATGTTCATCCCATTTGAAGGTAACACCCTTATGTAGCAGCTTAGTAAAATCTTGTGCTCTATCTGCAAGTCATGACATAAATCTCCTGATTGACTAGAGTCTTCCTTGTAGCATCCTTATTTGAATAATGTTACAT
Organism: Thuja plicata; assembly: GCA_018584345.1. NCBI lineage: Eukaryota > Viridiplantae > Streptophyta > Pinopsida > Cupressales > Cupressaceae > Thuja > Thuja plicata. The sequence continues at coordinate 95,495 of MU223538.1, forward strand.
GGAGGTGAAATTTATAGTATAGATTTTACTTTTGCTGGGTCCACCTCAATTCCTTTTGCTGATACAATAAACCCTAGTAACTTTCTTGATTTAACTCCAAAGGCACACTTCTTTGGTTTAAGCCTGAGTTGAAATTCCTCCATGCGATCTAATATATTTTGTAAGTCTTCAATATGAGTAGTCCTTATTTTTGACTTTGCTAAGGTATCATCCACGTAATCCTCCATGTTTTTATGTATCATATCATGGAATATGGTTGTCATAGCTCTTTGGTATGTAGCACCAACATTCTTTAATCCAAATGACATAACATTCCAGCTAAAAGTTCCCCATGCGCATGTGAATTCTGTTTTCTCTTGGTCTTCAGTAGTAATCTTAATCTAGTTATAGCCTGAGAAACCATCCATTAGTGAGCACATCTGATAGCCTGCTGTAAGATCTATGATCATATCAATGTTTGGTAGTGGAAAATCATATTTAGGACACGCTTTATTTAAGTCTCTAAAGTCTGTGCAAATCTTGATAGATTTATCTATTTTAGATACTGGTACCACATTAGAAATCCATCCTGCATAAGTGATGACTCTTATGAATCCAACTTTCAGTAATTTTTCTAGCTCTCCTTTCACCAGTAATGCAACATGAGGATGCATCTTTCTTAATTTCTATTTTACAAGTTTGATCCCAGGAGCTATAGATAAATGATGCATTATTATTTCAGGATCAAGTCCAGACATATCTGTGTAGGATCATGCAAAGTTGATATTTTTCTCTTTCAGGAACTCAGTGAATTGTATCTTCTCCTCTTCTGATAAGGATTGTGCTAAGTGAACAATTTGAGGAACTTCAGCTATTCCTAAGTTAACTGGTTGTGTTGGTTCTATAAAAAATGAAGATCTTTCTTGAAAGTGCTCAGGGAGGATATCAAGAGTCTCATCTTTTGGCACCTATGGGAGGTTTTCACCATCAGATACGTCTTTTATTTTTACCTTTTTAGAATATGACACTGCCACAACGTTGTTTTCACCATTAGTTCTTTTCTTCTTTTTATTTTTCAATTTGTGAATAAGAAACTTGATATCCTCCTTTGACATGTTCACGCTCCTTGCATTGGTGGAAGAAGGATAAGGTTCACAAGCATTTAGGTAACAAGACAAAGTGTAGTCATTAGGGAAGTTCATGATAGGATTAGCATCTGAATTCATCCAATCAATTAGGTCAGGGTTTATCAAAGATAATGAATGTATACGTTAAATGTGGCCTTCTTATTTAACCATACACTTCAACATAGTCCGTATTCATCAGACACAAACATAAATGAATATGATTTATTCATCCTACATGCCTCTATGATTTCACCTGTTGCCTCCTATCTAGACAGGGTTTTGAATGGCTCTTAGAATGAGAGTCTCACAACCTAGACTAGTCTAAGAACAGAGGATTTTTCTCCATGAATGCAATGCAAGATTAATCTAAGAATGAAAGATGCAAGATTAATCTAAGCTAGAAATGAGATTAAAATATGACATGATTTCAAAGAGATTAATCTAAGAAAATGAAACTAATCTATTGAAAATGAGAGCTTAATAGAAATGAGATTATGAACTGTAAAATGCAGCAGCAATTCGTTATTCTAAGAATGCATCCTTTGAATGAGAAATGTGAATTCTCTTATAGGCTGAGAGTCTGCTCAGAATAGAAAGTTTCCTTTGAAATAAAAATAGATAAAAAATCCATTTCATATTAGCAAGTTTTCTTTAAAAGAAAACAGTGAACTCTTTTCTTTTTTATTTTAACTGTTTTATTTCTCTTTTAAAGCATAGTTAATTCAAAGTTTCTATTTCTAAACTGGAGAGAAGATTTTTGAGAGAATATTTAATTAAATAAATATAATATGACCTCATAAATATATTTTCTCAATTATTTGAATAATTGAATTTATTTTTTGAAATGGGGATATTTATTTAATAATTAAATATTATTTAATTCATTTGTATGTGTTTTAGCTAAAAGGGGTGAATTTAATTTAATTAAAGTGCTAGGACTTTATAATTAAATTAATTTGATCATTAGGTTTATTTACCCAATTATGATTGATATTTAGGAATTAAATATAATGTATGATTAATGCAGATTTAGGGTTTTCTGCATTTGACACTCAGGTCGAGTAGAGTGAGTCAAAACTCAGAATTGCCTAGTACAATAGGACTTTGATGATCCAGAAGAATGACAAAAGTAAAAAAATTGGTTAGGGTTGCAAGATGCCAATTTTGGGGTGTTGTAATGAATAGGAGTTTGGTAAGGACAACATCGCGTCAATGTCAAAACTATTAACTGACAAGACATGTTCTTTTAAGTCAACTTCTACAACGTTTAGATCATCAAGAGTTAAATCATCATTAATAGGGTCATTGTTAGTAATATGCGGACCTAACTCTAGTGACTCATCAATTGAGATTTCTTCTTCTTCTCTCAGAAAAATGGAACTCATTTCTTGTAGTCTTAGAATGTCCTCTAGACCTAGTAAAACACCAGTTTATTCATCAAGAATTCTAGGTAACAGTATCTCATCTGATTCTGGAATAACAAAAGTGTTAGGGGAAGTGTTAGAACTTTCTCCTCTTTCCAACAGAGTTGAAAATTTATGAATCACATCTACCTCAATGTCCATGATAGAATCATATAGCACATCCCATTTATAATCACGTGACTCTGTTATTTCATCATATGATCTATTTAGAAAGTCAACAATAGTCACCTGATGTACTCTATTAGCCACTTGTAAATCAAAGTGAGGTAAATCTAGGATATGCAAAATTGTGACCAACTACCCCTAGTTAGGATGTAAATCTTATTGTCAGGGTATTTATTTAGGAGTGTCTTCTATCAATGGGACTTCTGGAGAGTCTTATGTTGGTTCCTCTGCTTGTTGAATAGTAGCTTGTGTCAATAAAGGAACATGAGTGTCTTGTTGTGTTACAAAGATAGGTACATATATTTCTCCTTGATATTCAGGATACTCTATACCAATATGCAATAAACTCTCATAGTTCTATTGTTCTAGTTCTATTTCTTCTTCTTCATCATCACTTCCTTCATCAAAGATTGGACCATATATTGCAGTAGGGTTTTCAGATTTGTTATTGAAACCTAGTCCTATTTTGTCTTTTCTATTTCTAAATTCCATGTGTATAGGTTCAATGAGTCCTTTTCCTTTGTCTCCTAAAGGCCCCTTCCCTTTATATCCCATTTGTTTGAGAAGGTCATATCCTTTACCATACTTTTCTGGGGATATCTCCACATGTTTTACCTCATTTTCTTTTGGTTCTCCTTTGTAAAGCCAAGCCAAGACTGCTTTTTCTTCTTTTTCATCCTCTTGAGAAGTAGAGGCTCTAACCATACTAGTTTCTTTGTGAATTCCTGGTTCTTTAGATGTAGTAGGTGTGAAAGATGAGGAAGGGTTCCCATAAGATCTTGGAGATACAAGAAGTTCTGTCAATGATGGGGTCATGTCTAGCTTGTATTCTCCCATACTAGTTTCTTCAAGTTTTAATGTCTTTCCAAAGCTTCTCATAACCATGTCTTTAGTTGTTTCAGTTACAATTTATTTTGAAACTTCCTTTTTATGAGGAACCATACTATCTACTTTAACATTGTTGCAAGTATAACTGACATCTGCAGGAATTGTTACTTCCACCCCATTATGTTGAAATTTGATACATTGGTGGTAAGTAGATGGTACCCCTTGCATTTCATGAATCCAAGGTCTCCCTAATAGTTTGTTGTAAGCCAAGGGTAGATCTAGAACTTGACAGATCACATTTCTTTTAAGTGGTCCTATTATGATTGGTAGAACAATGAGGCCTTTAGATGATCTTTCTTCTTCATCGTAAGCTTTGATAGTTATCTTACTTCTTGACTCAATGGTTTGTTATGAAAGACCCAACTTATTTATTAGATTGAGAGTAAAAATGTTCAACCCTGTGCCTCCATCTATCAATACATGTCTGACATGGGATTTATTAATTAGGACTTTAATGTGTAGGGGCTGGTTATCCAGATGTGTCAATGATTTGTCATCTTCTTCTGAAAAATATATATAGTGTGGTGCTGAGATACGATTTACCATTTCTTGGAGCTTGTCTACATCAATGTATTTTGGAACATTTGCAGAATGTAGGGCTTGTTCAAGAACTTCCCTATGCACTAAGGAGATTTTAAGTAACTGAAATATATAAATTTGAGTAGAGGTTCTTTGCAATTGATCCACCAAGTTATTTTTTTTGTAGGAATGGTAACTATTTGTCTTGTTGCTGCTGGTTTGGGAATAGTGAAAACATGTACTTTGGAAGATGTCACTGGTTTTGATGAGGAACTAGGCCCTTTAATTGTAACTTGTGCTTAACTTTGAGTAACTGCATTTGATTATGTAGATGTGTCTTTAGCACCTTTAATAGTGATCACATTGATTGATTCCTATTTAATTTCCAACATGTTGATCACTGTCATGCCTAAAAGTTGGGCAAAAATACACAAACAAAATTTTTAAAATGCACTAAACGGAGAGGTTATGCTACGCCAAAGGTGTCGCTAGTGCACACAAAATGGTGTAGAGGAGAAACAAAAACTGGAGGGGGTCATACGAGATAAGATAGCTCTAAGAATTATCCTACAAGGATTTTTAATCTAGACACCTCGATCGACATGCAAATTGAGACAGTTGACTAAAAGTCAACTAGAGTTGACCAAAAGTCAATTGTATAATGAAATATGTGAGAGGGAGTTGCTAGGGCCTACTAAGTCCTAAGGAGGGATTAAGCAAGCAAATCAAGACAATTGACCAAAAAGTCAACTAGAGTTGACCAAAATGTCAACTGTCTTTGAAAGTCATGAAACTGAAACCCTATATTTTAGAGGCTACAGGAAACACCTGGTTCAAATATCGAGTCAAACGGACACACGTTGGCCACAGTTGACCAAAAGTCAACCATGCATGAACACTGGTCAAGGGGATATAAAAATATCATTTAAAGGATAATTATTGAAGAGAATGAATATCTTGAAAGTTTACGTTTAATACACCCTTAAGAAAGATAATAAATGAAACTCTCAAAATCTAAAAACTCAAAAGTCTATAAATACGAGAGACTAACATATTCAATATTTAAAATGACTAACATTAATAAATCATATTTAACTTAGAATCTTATCTATTTAAACAATTTTCAATTAAATTAAGAAGGAATATATCCATATTAAAACTTTATAACAACTACCTTAAGTAATCATATGCTGAAATCCTAACTAATGCATGTATCAATAAACTTCCTATCGATTTTAAACAAATGAATCTAATCTAATAATAATTTTAAATCTAATTTGCATTTAATTCTTTAAACACTATCTAAATTAAAATAACAATTAAATCACATGCATATGCCTACAAAATCAAATCTAAGATATAAAAAAATACTCTTAACCTTACAAAATTATTTAAACTCTAGATAATGGGCATTAATCAAAATATTTAACTAATCTAATCCTAAGCTAAACATTAATTAAAACATACTTTTAAGTCTATCTCTAAAGAAATCAAATCTCATTTTATATAAGTATAAAATAAGCATATCAAATGACTTGCTTTATGCATGATTTAAAACTAAACCCAAAAAAAAATACTTTAACGAAATCCTCATATCTGCAATGGAGGCGGCGACAGAAGACCAAAGAGGCCGCGAGAGTATTACTTACTACAGGTTGCTGGGCAGCTTGGTTCGGACGGGGCGAAAGAAAATGCAGGCAGAGGAGTTGGGGGATGGGGAAAGGAGGAAAAAGGGAGGGCAGTGTGGTGGTGGCCGTAGGCAGCAGCACCACCTTCCGTCGGTGGAGGGGTTATAGGCAGGGGAAGGGGCGACCGATGCTGGGCAGCAGAGCCTCCCCACTGTGCAGTGGCCCGCGTGCCGTGCATCCCCCACTATAAAAACAAAGGGTTGAGCCGAGGGTTTGGGGGGGGCTCAGCCCTCCCTGATACTCTCTTTATAATATATATATATATATTTTTTCTTAAAACATTTACAGCGCTCTGCGCTTAGGATGTAAATTAAATTATTAAAATATTCCTACCAAGGTTAATTAAATAGCTTTCTTTTAAAAATAAAAATAAACTAAGGAAAAATAATAATTAAATATGATTGGTGAAAAACACCTCTATGTAAAAACAGAGGCTGTCTAGGAACATTCTATTTTAAATTTTATTTGACCATTGAAAACCCTATTTTACTCTAAAGACATGTATGGAAGGAAATTTTATTTTGAGTATTTTAATTTTTTTTTTTGAAAATTTTCCAAATTCTACTAAGTGTAAAAAAATAATAATTCTCCTTCACTCCCAAGAACTTTTAAAGAATAAAATAATTATTTGAACTCCAAAAAATCACCATAAAGAAATGGGTTTAACATTAATTTTCTCTTTCTTTTACAATAACATTAAATGCATTAAGAATGAGAGCTAAACTATTTGAACCACTAATTGTAAATCATGAATTTTAGATTTAAGATAAACACCCCTTTTTTTGAATAATAACATTAATGACTCCTTTCATTTTAATATACAATCTAATGGTAAATCTGATAAGGGTAAAATACACAATCCTAATTTCTTCAACTTCCTCAATTTATAAAACAAAATAAGGTTATAATCCATAATTTTCTAGTGGTACTCGTCTTCCACATATAGGTAGGATACAACTTCAATGTCTCATTAGGTACCTAATATAAGGTGAGGTTGACCATGGAGGCTCACCTCGCAACCTAGGCCTTTTCAAGGCCACCCCCAAGCTTGGGGATCCAATTTGGAATGGGATACAATCAGGCACACCAAACTCCACTAACAAACATATATACACATATAAATCACATGGCAAGAAAACTTCCCATACAAGGTTGAACAAAAGGGTAAGTCTCCAAGAGACCTTCCTGAACCGTGGGTAGTGGTAGACCTCACTATAGGAGAAAGACAAGAATAAAAATTAACACAAAAGCTTCACATGGACTTTAAAAGGACCATCTTCACAAGATGCAGTCCTTAAATAACCTCCTTATGCCTCATAGGTGCCCTCAGGCCCTTCTTGGCATCATGGGTATCATGTTACCCCATGTTTTCCCTCTACACATGAGAGAATCTACACTAACAGGAATCATTTCCTACTACCCCTTCAAGGTTACTCTTCCCTCCCAAGGGTGAGTGTGCCTTAAAGACCCATTTGAAATCCAATCACAAAATAAAGACATTATGAAACAAAACATTAACTTTCAATTTTGAAAATAAAACTTCAAAAGACTTAGGACTCCATTAATGGAGTTTCAAGCTCAAGATCACACATGAACAAAAATAAATTAGTTTAAAGAGAACCAACTTTAATCCAAAGCTAAGGTGAGAAGAGAAATGATGTTGAGCTATCCTTCCTAAGCTCCTTATCCAAAAGATCCTTCAAACTGAATTCTGTCTCTAAAGGTAGAGAGTGGGTGAACACTCAACTCATCCTAAATCCTTCCCTAAATAGGAAAACCTTCAACAAGAACAAGGCTTAACCCAAAGGTGAGGTGACCCTAACCAACCCTTAACTATCCACTTTCCTAAACTCTCCATGGGTGAAGTTAAATGAAACTTGGGTAGAATAGAGAGTGAGGTTAACCAAAGTTACATTCCTCTTCAAAATTCGCTCAAGTATAAAAATGACACTTTAAGGGAGCAATAAATGAGTTTAGAGCCTCATTAATGATTGAAAATGACCCCTAACCCATAGAGTACCAAGTTGGGTAGCTAAAACTGACCCCGGTTACCTGTTAGGTGCCCAAAAGACCCTCTAAAACTAACCCCAAAGTTAACCTATAGATTTCTGAGTCAAGAAGAATTTCTAGAAACTTCTAACCCTAGGGTAAGCTTGGGTACTACTCCTAGGTAACCTTAGTTAACCCTATAACTAACCCTAGTTCCCTTTACTAGCCATGTCAACATTAAATTACAACAATTGCCAAATTTGGCAAATTAAAATAAAATAAATGACATGACTCAATCACATGGACATTTACTAATCTAATTACACACATGCAAAATATGTTTACAAAATAACCACATAAACAATGAGGTCCCTATCTCTTTATATAAATAGGACCTTGGAAAGAATGAAAAATTTACATAGGTTCCAATATTGGGTCCCTGGTTTAGATCCATGGTCAACTTTTGCTGCACACTCAATGCACACATCAGTAGATCCAAAATAACATGATATGAAACATACACGACATCAATAATATAAATGCATATAAACCACATATGCATTAGAAATGAAATAACCTAGCATCAGTTTCCTAAGCCAAATTCATCATATTATATCCATACATTTAAATCTCATATATGACATCATCATAACTGAAACTAAACCAAAATATAAAGAATCTCAAATGTACCCTGATTACATAATCAAGTACTGAATATATAACACATGATCCCACTGATCCTCAAATGTATAAAAAGTCTCCAATAGTCAAAGTATGTCAAAGCATAAACTACTGAAAGCATGAGTAACAAAACAGTAAAACTATGACAGTCTAATGTCGGTCTCACATCCACCCCCTCTAGACATGAACTTTCTCCTGGAGTTCATCGAAGAGGTGAGGGTACTGTGATCTCATCTATGTTGTGTCCTCCCAAGAGGTTGTAACCTCGTCATAGAAATCCCACTGGACCCTAACCTGGTCTTGTTCTCTGCCTCGAAGACCCAATGTCTGCCAAGCCAATATAAGAATTGGCTCCAAAGCCAGCTGCCCATCTGACTCCACCTGCAAGGCATCCCAATCTATATTATGAGACTCATCATAAATATACTTCCTTAAAACTAAAACATGAAACAAATCATGGATGCATGACAGGCTAGGTGGCAATGATAAATAGTAAGAAACTGGTCCTATCCTCTCAAGGATCTCAAAAGGTCCAACAAAATGAGGTGCTACCTTAGAGCCCTTTCCAAAATGGATTGGAATCTTATGCGGTCACACTCTCAAGAAGACTTTGTCTCCAACTAGACAGGCTCGATCAATCCTCTTCGCATCTTCATACTTCTTCTGCCTATCTTGAGCTTTCTCAAGTTGCTGTCTAATCAAGGTCACCTGCTGCTCCATAAAGCTCAGGACCAATGGAAATTCTATCCTTGATCTTATATATCCCAACTGAGTGGGGTCTTGCATGGCCTACCATAAAGAGCCTGGTAGGGAGGCATACCCAAGGAAGTCTTGTGCCCATTCTTATAGGAAAACTATACTAAGTGTAGGTATTCTTTCCACCGGGTCTGATGGTCTGTGACATACATGCGAAGCATGTCCTCTAACACCTGATTGACCCTTTCAGTCTGCCCATTTGTCTCTGGATGATAAGTTGTACTGAAGTTGAGCCTAGTACCCATAGCTGCCTGAAGTTCTCTCCAAAAGGATGAAGTGAAGAGAGAATGTCTATTTGAGATGATCTTACGAGGAACGCCATGAAGTCTGACTATATCTCACAAGAACACTTGCGCCACTGCTGGTGCGGTAAAGGTAGTTCGCACAGGTGAAAATTGAGCCACTTTAGTCAACTTGACCATGATATCATCATGATGATGAGAATACATAGGAAGACCTACTATGAAATCCATAGATATGGTGTCCCATTTCCACACTAGTATCTCATGAGGTTGAAGGAGACCACTTGGATGATGGTGCTCTACCTTCACCCTTTGACACTCTGGGCATCTAGCTATCGTCTCTGCAATCTGCAATCTCATACCGGGCCAATGATATAGTTGCCTTAAGTCGACATGAATCTTCTTAACTCTGGGATGCACTACATAAGAGGCCCTATGAGCCTCAAGCATTACAAACTCACGCAAGCCTCCAAAAGAAGGTAAATAGATACATCCTCTATGATGCAAAAGTCCATTAGACTCCAAGGTATACTCTAAAAAATTCCCCTCAAGGGGTCTCTGAGATCAAATCAACTCACAAACCTCTGCATACATCTCATCCTCATGTAAGTGATGAAGAATGTGATCTCTCAAATCCATGCCAGTAGACATAGAATAAAGCTCATGTCATCTCCTACTCAAGGCATCTATGACCACGTTCTATTTCCCCTTGATGTAATGGACATCAAAATCATATTCACATAAGAACTTCATCCATCTCCTTTGCCTAGCATTAAGGTTCAACTGAGTGAAGATGTACTAGAAGAATCTAATGGTATGAATGAAGTTCAAACCGATGTCCTAAGAGAAAATGTCACCATCTAACTAAAGCATGCACCATTGCTATGAGCTCAAGGTCATGGGTAGGGTGGTTGAGCTCACGAGTCTTTAGTTTCCTAGACTCGAAGGTTATAGCTCATCCACCTTGCATAAGGAATGCTCCTAAACCATCCAAAGAAGCATCTATGCAAACCAAAAAGTCTACTAAAGGCTCTGGTACAACAAGAATGGGTGCACTAGTGAGTGCTCTCTTGAGCTCCTGAAAAGACTTATCACACTTCTCAGTCCACTCAAACTTCTTTCCCTTTCACTAAAGAGAAGTAATGGGGTGTGCCACACAAGAGAATCCCTTAGAAAACCATCTACAGTATCTGGCTAAACCCATGAAACTCCTAACCTCGATCACAGTGGTAGGTGTTGGTCAATCTATAATGGCATCAATATTTAATGGGTCTATCGAGATCCCATCACCTGAAATAACATGACCTAGGTACTTAACCTCTGATCTAAAGAAGGCACACTCTAACAAGATGCCATACAACTGGTTGTCTCTAAGACACTACTAGACTTACCTTAAGTGTTCCTCATGCTCTTTCTCATCTTTAGAATATATCAATATATAATCGAGAAACACAACTACAAACTTGTCAAGGAAGGTATGGAATACTCTGTTCATAAGGCTCATGAACATAGCTAGAGCATTTGTAAGACTGAATGGAACCATAGTGAACTCATTTTGGCCATATCTAGTGTGGAATGCGGTCTTGTGAATATCACTATCCACAATCCTCAATTGATGGTAACCCGATTTGAGGTCTATCTTTGAGAAGACTCAAGCACCCTACAATTGATCAAACAAGTCATCGATCCTAGGAAGTGGATACCAATTCTTGATGGTAACTTTGTTCAACTGTTGGTAATCCATGCATAACCTAAGCAATCTATCTTTCTTCTTTATGAAGATAATTGGTGCACCCCAAGGAGATACACTAGGATGAATTTGTCCTTTCTCTAATAGTTCCTCAAGCTGTATCTTGAGCTCATTAAGCTCATCAGTGGTCATCCTATAAGGTGCTCTAGAAACTGGCTCAACTCCTGGTACAAGGTCAATGTCAAAGTCTACTTCCCTATGAGGAGGCATACCAGGTAGCTCTGATGGAAACACATCTACAAACTCTTGAAGAATGGGAAAGTCATCAATAGAAGTTTCCTTCTTTGTCTCTTGTTTTCTATTGCTGATGGTGATGGCATACATTTGGCATCCCTTCTACATACATTGCTTAAGCTGCATGGTGGAAATAAAACAGAGGGATACAGGCCAATGAACCCCAGCAATAACTATATCTATACGATCATCATCCAAAAATTTGATCCTCTTCTTACGACAGTCTAGTTTGGCTCTATGGGCACTTAGCCAATCCATGCCAAGAACTAGGCTGTAAGATCCAAGGGGAGTGACTCTAAGATTAGCTATGATAGTCATGCCACCAATCTGGGTTAGAAAATCCTTCACCATTGAGGTTACAAAAACTCTAGCTCCTGAAGCTAACTGTACTTCCCATCTAAACTCTTTTCTAGTTACCACTATCCTGTAATGCTCCACAACCGATGGAGAAACAAAGGATTTAGTGTCTCCAGTATCAAATAGAATAGTAACATCACTACCTATGATATTACATGAGGCCTCAATAATGATAGCCTAATTCTCTTCTTGGCGGTTGTCCACCGCTGCAAAAACTATGTGGGAGTTTTCCCTGTCCCCTACTGTCAATTCTGAATCTACTGCATGCTGACTACCACCTTGTGGTCACTCTCTAGCTAAGTTCCCCATGGCACCACAAGTGTAATATGGCCCTCACAACTTAACCTCAACACCAGGAGGCCTGGAATATTGAGATCCTGCGGTCCTAGATGAGCCGCTATAGCGACCCCTAGAGGACTACCAAGTCCGTGCTGGAGGGGTGTATGGTGCCTGAGGTCTCTAGTCCTTCTTAGGACCCTATGACTTCCATTGTTTGGGCTTAGAGCCCTACTAAACCTATGGTGGCCTCTGTCACTGGTTTTTCTAAGACTGCTATGGCTACTACTGTTGTGGGGCCCTAAATGTCCCTCTAGAGTTCCTATGATTTCCCTTCAATTGGGATTTCTGATATCCAGAGGCCAGGGATGAGGTATTGTAGTTCTACGACCTATCCCTATAATTATGTGGGCTCTTGACTATCTCTTTAGCTACTAAGGCCCTGTCCACTGTGAACCTTAAGTTCCCTAAAGGTACCATGTGTACCCTATCTAAAATTTTAGTATTTAATCCCTTGATGAACCTGTTCACTTGCAACTTCTCATCCCCATGTATTCAACATAGGGTAGGAGACTGAGAAACTTTCTCTCATACTGGGCTACTGTAAGACCTCATTATCGGAGGTCATGGAAATCATCGATACACTACTGTCTGAACTTCTCTGAAATATACTGCAATCTGAAAAGCTCGAGGAAAGCTCCCCAAGTGAGGGTATTGATGTCTATGAGTCCCTTAGTCTCCTCATGTCTCCACCAAGTGGATGCCCCATCTCTAAACAAAAGAATTGTGAACCGTGCTTTAAGGTTTCTGCCATAGTTTTGCAACCCAAAGAACCTTTCCAGGCTTAAAATCCAAGCCTCTACTCCTTCCCCATCTGCTTCTCTTGTGAAGAAGGTGGTTTAAACCTCATCAATTTGGTGATCTGGTTCCCGATATTGGGGGTGCTCTATCAAGTATCTATGCACCTCCCCTAGGAATACCCCCTGCCACTGCAATGGGCTCCTCTTCCTAATCTTCCTAATTCCCTCCTGCTCTAGGAGGTGGGCTCCTACTTCTCTCTCTTTCTTGGTTAACTGGTGGCATGCGGTCTAAGATAAGCCCGACCAAATTCTGGAAAGCTAGTAATAGTGCTGCATTAGGATCAGGAGGGGGTTTAGGAGGTGGAATCTGATCCCTCCTGTGATCCTCTACCTCAGGTCGTATCTCTACGCATGTCATGGGGACATGCCTCTATCCATGCCCTTACTAACGGGCTTGATGAGTGATAGGTGGCATCCTACACATGTAAGACAAATTTAGTGACAACATAGTGGATTAGGTTCCCAATGTTGCTAAACATGGCTCTGATACTAAAATGTCATGCCCAAAAGTTGGGCAAAAACACAAACAAATTTTTTAAAACGCACTAAAAAGAGAGGTTATGCTACCCTAAAGGTGTCACTAGTGCACGCAAAATGGTGCAGAGGAGAAACAAAAACTAGAGGGGGTCATATAGGATAGGATAGCTCTAAGAATAATCCTACAAGGATTTCTAATCTAGACACCTCGATCGACATGCAAATTGAGATAGTTGATTAAAAGTCAACTAGAGTTGACCAAAAGTCAACTATACACCAAAATACATGAGAGGGAGTTGCTAGGGCCTACTAAATCCTAAGGAGGGCTTAGGCATGCAAACCAAGACAATTGACTAGAAAGTCATCTAGAGTTGACCAAAAAGTCAACTATCTCTGAAAGTCATGAAACTAAAACCCTATAGTCTAGAGGCTACAAGAAACACCTGGTTTGAATATTGAGTCAAACGGACATAGGTTGACCATGGTTGAAAAAAAGTCAACCATGCATGAATACTGGTCAAGGGGATATAAAAATATTGTTTAAAGGATATTTATTGAAGAGAATGAATATATTGAAAGTTTACGTTTAATACCCCCTCAAGAATTATAATAAATGAAACTCTCGAAATGTAAAAACTCAAAGGTCTATAAATACGAGAGACTAACATATTCAATATTTAAAATGACTAACATTAATAAATCATATTTAACTTAGAATCTTATCTATTTAAATAATTTTCAATTAAATTAAGAAGGAATATATCCATATTAAAACTTTATAACAACTACCTTAAGTAATCATATGCTGAAATCCTAACTAATGCATGTATCAATAAACTTCCTATCAATTTTAAACAAATGAATCTAATCTAATAATAATTTTAAATCTAATTTTCATTCAATTCTTTAAACACTATCTAAATTAAAATAATAATCAAATCACATGCATATGCCTACAAAATCAAATCTAAGATATAACAAAATACTCTTAACCTTACAAAATTATTTAAAGTCTAGATAATGGGCATTAATCAAAATATTTAACTAATCTAATCCTAAGCTAAACATTAATTAAAACATACTTTTAAGTCTATCTCCAAAGAAATCGAATCTCATTTTATATAAGTATAAAACAAGCATATCAAATAACTTGCTTTATGCATGATTTAAAACTAAACCCAAAAAAAATTCTTTAACAAACTCCTCATATCCGCAATGGAGGCGGTGGCGGAAGACCACAGAGGTTGCAAGGGTATTACTTACTACAGGTTGCTGAGCGACGAGGTCCAGACGGGGCAGAAGAAAATACAGGCGGAGGAGTTGGGGGATGGGGAAAGGAGGAAAAAGGGGGGGGCGGTGCGGTGGTGGCCGTAGGTGGCAGCAACACCACCCATTGGTGGAAGGGTTACAGGTAGGGGAGGGGCGGCCGACACTGGGCGGCGGAGCCTCCCCACTATGCTATGCACAATGGGTGGCCCATGTGCCACGCGACCCCCATTGTAAAAACAAAGGGCTGAGCCGAGCGTTTGGGGGGCTCGGCCCTCCCCGATACTCACTTTATAATTTTTTTTTTTTGCTTAAAATATTTACAACGCTCTGCATTTAGGATGTAAATTTAATTATTAAAATATTCCTACCTAGGTTAATTAAATAGCTTTCTTTTAAAAATACAAATAAACTAAGGAAAAATAATAATTAAATATGACTGGTGAAAAAAACCTCTGTGTCAAAATAGGGGCTATCTAGGAACATGCTATTTTAAATTTTATTTGACCATTGAAAACCATATTTTACTCTAAAGACATGTATGGAAGGAAATTTTATTTTGAGTATTTAAATTTTTTTTTTGAAAGTTTTCCAAATTCTACTAAGTGTAAAAAAAAAAAATTGTCCTTCACTCCCAAGAACTTTTCAACAATAAAATAATTATTTGAACTCCACAATAATCACCATAAAGAAATGGGTTTAACATTAATTTTCTCTTTCTTTTACAATAACATTAAAGCCATTAAGGATGAGAGCTAAACTATATGAACCACTAATTGCAAATCATGAATTTTAGATTTAAGATAAACACCCCTTTTTTGGAAAAATAACATTAATGACTCCTTTCATTTTAAAATACAATCTAATGGTAAATCTGATAAGGGTAAAATACACAATCCTAATTTCTTCAACTTCCTCAATATATAAAATGAAATAAGGTTACAATCCATAATTTTCCAGTGGTACTTGTCTTCCACATATAGGTAGGATACAACTTCAATGTCTCATCAAGTACTTGATAAAAGGTGTGATTGACCATGGAGGCTCACCTCCCAACCTAGGCCTTTTCAAGGCCACCCTCAAACTTGGGGATCCAATTTAGAATGGGATACAATCAGGCATACCAAACTCAACTAACAAACATACATACACATATAAATCACATGGCAAGAAAACTTCCCATACAAGGTTGAATAAAAGGATAGGTCTCCAAGAGACCTTCCTGAAATGGGGGTAGTGGTAGACCTCACTGTAGGAGAAAGACAAGAATCAAAATGAACACACAAGCCTCACATGGACTTGAAAAGGACCATCTTCACAAGATGCAGTCCTTAAATAACCTCCTTATGCCTCCTAGGTGCCCTCAGGCCCTTCTTGGAATCATGGGTATCATGTTACCCCATATTTTCCTTCCACACATGGGAGAATATACACTAACAGGAATCATTTCATCCTACCCCTTCAAGGTTACTCTGCCCTCCCAAGGGTGAGTGTGCCTTGAAGGCCCATTCGAAATCCAATCACAAAATAAAGACATTATGAAACAAAACATTAACTTTCAATTTTGAAAATAAAACTTCAAAAGACTTAGGAATCCATTAATGGAGTTTCAAGCTCAAGATCACACATGAAAAAAAATAAATTATTTTAAAGAGAACCAACCTTAATCCAAAGCTAAGGTGAGAAGAGAAATGATGTTGACCTATCCTTCCTAAGGTCCTCCAAAATCTCCTTCAAATTGAATTCTGTCTCTAAGGGTAGAGAGTTGGTGAACACTCAACTCATCCTAAATCCTTCCCTAAATAGGAAAACCTCCAACAAGAACAAGGCTTAACCCAAAGGTGAGGTGACCCTAACCAACCCCTAACTATCCACTTGCCTAAACTCTCTATGGGTGAAGTCAAATTAAACTTGGGTAGAAGAGAGAGTGAGGTTAACCAAAGTTGCACTCCTCTTCAAAATTCGCTCAAGTCTGAAAATGACACTTTAAGGGAGAAATAAATGAGTTTAGAGGCTCATTAATGATTGAAAATGACCCCTAACCCATAGGGTACCAAGTTGGGTAACTAAAACTGACCCCAGTTACCCCCTAGAATCCCAAAAGACCCTCCAAAACCAACTCTGAAGTTAACCTACGGATTTCTAAGTCAAGAAGACTTTCTAGAAACTTCTAACCCTAGGGTAAGCTTGGTTACTACTCCTAAGTAACCTTAGCTAACCCTATAACTAACCCTGGTTCCCTTTACTAGCCATGTCAATATTAAATTACAACAATTGCCAAATTTGGCACATTAAAATAAAATAAATGACATGACTCAATCACATGAACATTTACTAATCTAATGACACACATGAAAACCAAATTTAGGAAATAACCACATAAACAACAAGGTCCTTGTCTCTTTATATAAATAGGACCTTGGAAAGCATGGAAATTTTACATAGGTTCCAGTACTGGGTCCTCGATTTAGATCCATGGTCAACTTTTCTTGCACACTCAATGCACACATCAGTAGATCCAAGACAACATGATATGAAACATACACAACATCAATAATATACATGTATATAAACCACATCTGCATTAGAACTGAAATAACCTAGCATCTGTTTCCTAAACCAAATTCATCATGTTATATCCATACATTTAAATCTCATATACGACATCATCATAACTAAAACTGAACCAAAACATAAAGCATCTCAAATGTACCCTAATTACATAATCATGTACTAAATATATAACACAGGATCCCACCGATCCTCAAATGTATAAAAAGTCTCCAATAGTCAAAGTATGTCAAAGCATAAACTACTGAAAGCACGAGTAACAAAACATTAAAACTATGACAGTCTAATGTAGGTCTCACAATCACATTATCAATATTGGAGCAAGTGTAATTCACATCACTTCCTTTCCCTTTCAAAGCTTCTCTTTTCTTGTAATTAGGGAATGGTTTGTTAAATGCCATATGGTCTTCATTAGTGGTGTGTCCTTCTATTTTGATTTTGCCTCCTTCAATAAGGTCTTGTAAAACGTGTTTAAGCTTTACACAGTTATTGGTCTTATGTCCTTTGTTTTTGTGAAAGAAACAATAAGAGTTATCATCCCACCATTTCGGTTTGACCTCTAGTTCCCATGGTTTTGATTCGGGAATTGTAAGAACTTTGTTGTCCAAGAGTGTCTTCAAAAATTTCTTAAGAGGTTCACCCAAAGGAGTGAATGTTTGTTGAGGCTTAGAAGTCCACAATCTACTCTTGTTGTTCTCATTGTTTTCTTTAGGTATTGTGGTTGTTACCTTAGCTTCCTTATTTTCTTGCATGCTATTAGTTAAATTGAACACTGTTGTTTTAGGTTTAGCATTAGATGCATCTACCACTCCATCATTAACAACATTATTATTTTGTTTCCACCACTTAGGCTTGTTGTTGTAGTTGGTATATTTATTATCACTTTGAAGGGTGATTTCTCCTTTCTTAACCATGACCTCTTCAATACAGATGACATTTTTGATCATCCTATTAAAGCTAGGTGAATCTTGCATTTGCAACAGATAGTTTGATTCAGGTATCAAGTTGTTAATGAATATTTCCATCTTTTCCAATTTAGGAATAGATCTTGAATACCTTGCAAAGATTTTGGAGTAATGTTGGAAAAAATGTTGTATTAACTCCTCAAAATATTTCACCTTAGGTGTGAGTTTGGAGAACCACTCCATAGCATTTCTTCCTAGACTTCTCGGAAATAGCCTCATTAGGTATGAAGGTTCATGCATGTACTCTATGCTTAGAGAAAAAAAATCTCTCACATGGTCATGTGGATTAGTCTCTCCCTTATACTTGTCATATTTAGGCCTTTCCATGTTGGGAGGAAATGGAATCATGTTGATACTCTTGTCAAAAGGAAATGGACAAATGTGGTCCAAAGAGTATTTCTTCATTGGTTTGACCTTCTCTTATTTTAGTGTTGCAAGTTCGGCTCGCATCAAGGTCAATTTTTTGGTGAGAATAGAGATAGGTGTTGGTATCTCTTTTTCCTTTAGTCTTTCAACATCATTATCTTTAGGTAGTTTAACTCCAATGGATTCTAGATTTAGAAAGTAGTTTTCTTTGTCTTCACCAATAATCTTTTCCAATGTTCTTTGGAATTTTCTACTTTGTGTGAGTCTATTATACTCTTCCTTGGGTATGTCTCCATCACTATCCGAGTAAAATAAAGGGTGAGTGATGTGAATTTCTTCCTCACTACTACTATCTTCTTGTCTTCGGTTCTTGTCATTGTTGTATTCTTCAAAAGTTGTACTCCATTCATTTCTAGGAGCTCCATTGCAGGTGATTTTGTGTCAAATAAGGGATTGCGAGATGTTTAAACTTGTTGAAAGTGTAACAATCTAGGAGGTACTTCTGATTTGTCAGAAAGATACTTATTGCATCTTGTGTTAATTATGAAGTTGAGTCTCAACTATTTCCAAAGTTTCCCAATAGTGTCAAGTGAAGACTCAAATTGTCTAAGTAAGTGTGTCCAAGTTGTAAAGGATTGTTTGTGTTTGATGGAAGTAAATGAATCCAATGTCAAAGGGTTAGAATGCTTTGATAATGAGCTGGGAATCAAGTTGTTTTGAAGAGTGAATAGACAACACATTTTGATACCAATTGTGAGATCCCAAAATGACATGCAAGGTAGACTTGTGAAAAAGTTTTGTAACAGCAATATAGAGACCAGAAAGAGCAACAAGACCAAACTAAGGAGCCAAAAGGGTACCCAAATATACTAATTTTCTCTAAGAGACAACTATACAAGTGCCCACTGTCCTAAATGAGACACACTAAATACGAGGTTCTTCTTAACCAGATGTGAGTTTTGATATGCCAGATGCGAGCTTTCTCCCTAGATGCAATGCAAAAATGACCAAAAGCAAGCCAGGATCCTAAATGTGACCTAATACAACCATATACGAGCCTCTGATGTTCTGTCAATGTTTTGTCAAGTTTGTCAAATTTGTCTTGGATTGCGTGAAATTTGTCTAATTGCAAATTGTTTTATGAGACTTTCCAGTGAGTGAAAAACACAACATGTAGTCTAAGGATTGAATTTTTTTTCTTGTTTGAAGGATTTATATTTTTAATGATCTTTTGAGCACATCAAGCAATGTTGCATTGTTAGGGGTGAACAAACACATCCTTAATCCCTAGTGTCTAAGTATAGGATGAAAATCTTTGCTCGTAGACTCAGATACATACTCAAATGCTAATTATAATATAGCCATCACCAAGCACGCAATGGCTCTCATTATGATTCCATATTAGCCGACTCCAAATGCAAGTGAGGGCACAAAATGATGAGTATCTTGGGGAAATTACTATTTGCCTTGCACAAAGATTATCACCCTTTCACAGGTGAATAAAGTAGTTTTGACTATAATTTGTTTATTATGATGGGGCAATCTGTTCGCAAGCGTCTCCCATAGAATTTCACAAGAAAAAATTTAGGCGTATAGTCCTATGAGTACTCAAATGTGTGTGGTCTCTCAAGAAATATTCAAGTGGCTCCGCTCTACACACACCCACGTATGTTCAAGGAATGATGTTGAAATTCAAAGAACAAAACCGATTCCATCTTCTGAGGCTTCAGCCTACAAGGAAGCAATTATTTATAGTGAGTTGGAAGGGTTGACATAAAACTTGTCCTCACTTGGGTCATTCCCGAGAGATTTTTTCCTCAACTGGAAGGTCCTCTAATGTTTTGAAAGCATACAAAGGATTGGCGAGCTTAGGATTTTAAGATTTCTGATTCTTCAAAAAAAAAGAGCATACTCTCCTATTCCATGCCATTTTCTCCCACAAAAACTTCAATCAAAGTTCTTTCCCTCAAATGACTTTACTCAAAATTCAATCCCCCATGACGAGTTTTTGATTCCTCTACTTGGAAAGAACAGAAAATCATGTAGTGAGATCAAGAAGTAAGCTTAAGTTTGATTTAAAAATTCCTATCTTATGAAAACACAAAGTACTTGAAAAACAAAGTTTGATTTTTCTTTCTCCCACAAATTTAAATTCTTTTCTTGTTCAATTACTATATCTAAAATTAGACAATGAATGTTCAAATCCCACAATTTTAGATAATTTGTGTTGTTCAATTTCAATTCAAAAGGAATTATACAATGAAACTTGTTCAATTACTTTCCAAAAAGAATTATACAATGAGGTTTTCCTTGTTCATTTACCCCAAATTCTTTTCAAGTCCTAAATCAACTTTTGAGTTTCTGATTTTCCTTGAAGGAAAAGAGCATACTCCTCTCATTGATTTATTAAATGATAAGAAAATGTATTTAGTGTTAAATATTTGAACAAGTAAAAACAAGTTAGACTACGCAAACCACAAGTTAACAATTCCTTTCCACCATTTTGAGAAAAAATGTACAGACAACAATCTGCAATAAAAAATTAGGCTACTCAACAGAAAGAAGAAATTCAGATCAATAGATTAGTGGCTAGATAATTTAAATCCCAAGTAAAATAAAGGGATGCAATTTCCTTTCCCAAAAATGATCCTAGAAACCCTGGATGCGACCCTCTTTCCCAGATGCGACCAATTACACAAAATGTGACAAAATTTATACCAGATGCAATCCTTTACTGAAAAATGACACAGGATTTACTTGATACAATCTCTGATATCTGGGGTGCGATCCAATTTCCTTAATGTGATCCAATTTCCTAGATGGGAGCCTTGGTGACTAAAGAAAAATTTGTACCTGAAAATAGAGAAGATAAATTAGTCCAAAATGAATAGAAAGGTGAGGTAAAATCTAAGATTCAGCCCCACGGTGGGCACCAGAAATGTGTGTGTTATTTGTGTACCTATTGTCTGCAACACAACACTTCAATAAGTCATTATGTTGGTGAAAAGAAAGAATAAGCAAGCAAATCCATCACTAAAATTGACCTATTGATTCCTATCTAAGATGAGTGTGAATAATGCTATAATTTCCCTCAGATTATGCATTTATCAGTGACATACAACTTAGAATGGAAGATTCAAATATATTTATTCTACATTCTCAAGAAATGTTCATTTTAAGCTCTAAAATGAAAGATCATAATGTGTATATGGAATCCTTCAATCTGTTGGGAGAAAGCTCAAACATTCAAACATTAGCGGGTTAGCATATATATCATGACAAGAAAAGCATGCAAGAGACCAAACTAACAACAAAGACACCAAATAACATCGGATTAAGCTAAAAATGAGTAAATAAACTGCACCCTAATCTACTCATTTTGATTTACTTATTTGGATTATATGTGGGTGAAAAGAAAGAATAAGCAAGCAAATCCATCACTAAAATTGACCTATTGATTCCTATCTAAGATGAGTGTGAATAATGCTATAATTTCCCTCAGATTATGCATTTATCAGTGACATACAACTTAG
>MU223538.1:125418-136133 GCA_018584345.1 Thuja plicata
GTGATGGATATGGAGGTGAGCACAGAGATCACTGATGTGTTGATTTTCAAATGGTGTACCATGATCTATGAAGATGGTGGAGGGTATGCCAAAGTGGCAAACGATGTGATAAAGGATGAATTTGGATATCTGGACACCAGTAGTAATTGTGAGCGAAATCGCTTTGACCCACTTTGTGAAGTACTCTGTAGCTATGATTATGTACTTGTGGCGTTCAGAGGAGAGGGGAGTAATCTTACCAACAAGGTCAAAACCCCAACAAGAGAAAGGCCAAGGAGGTGCAATAGGTCTGAGGTCCTGAGTAGGAGCATGAATCAGATTAGCATGTTGTTGACAAGGGAGGCACTTTTTGACAAACTCACAAGAATCATGTTCCATTATAGGCCAGTAGTATCCCATACGTAGAATTTGCTTGGCTAGGACCATGCCACTTGTGTGGGCACTATAGATTCTAGCATGTACCTCTTGTAAAGCCTGGGCAGCTTCATTTTTATCTAAACATCTAGAGAGTACGTTGTGAAATCCTCGACAATATAGGGTATTGGCTATGAGGGTGTAACGGGATGTTCTTCAGATAAAATTTTGGCGTTGTTTGGCAGTGAGATGGGGAGATATGATACCATTTTGTAGGTAAGCTTGAATGTCATGGTACCACGGGGACTGGGGACCAACCAAGACACATACTCGATTTAATTCATCATTCTCATAAGCGGGAGTGTGTAGTTGCTCAACTAAGAATTCATATTGTCTAGATTCATGAGGAATCTCAAGAAGGGAACCAATTGTGGCCATTGAATTAGCAGCTTTGTTCTGTAAGCATGGTACCTATGTTATCTGCAAGTGGAGGAAATGTTCTTTCAGCTTGTCAACCATTTGCTTGTATGGTGTCAATTTATTATCTTTGGTTTGATACTCATCTAAGACATGTTTGATGATGAGTTGGGAATCACCAAAGACCTTGATATCTGTGATGTTCCATTCTATGGCTATGCGGAGTCCTGCAATTAGCGCTTCATATTTTGCAATGTTGTTTGTACAGGAAAATCCCAATTTGAATGACATGGGAATATAGTCACCTTGAGGTGTGACAAAAAGTATTCTTGCCCCTGCGCCATGAGCTATGTAGGACCCATCAAAGTAGAGTTTCCATATTGGCTGTTCTTCTACCATGTACAAGTGCTCATCTAGAAATTCTGTGATTAGAGGATATGCATCTACCAATGGTGCTTCAGCTAGCTGATTGGAAATGACTTGTCCTTTAATGGATTTTCTGTCAACATACTGGATATCAAATTCACTTAGCAACATAACCCATTTTTCCATTCGACCTGTAAGTGTAGTCCTAGAGAGTAGATACTTGAGAGGATCCACCTTTGAGATGAGCTTTGTTGTGTGACTAAGCATGTAGTGGCGAAGTTTTTGAGTGGAAAAGACCACTGCCAGAAATTCTTTTTCCATAGGAGAGTAGTTGAGCTCATAACCCACCAAAGTTTGACTGATATAATATATGGCCCTTTCTTTGCCTTCATTATTCAATTGAGCAAGGAGTGCCCCCAGTGCTATGGTAGTAGCAGAAATATATAAGATGAGCGGGCGACCAGGTATAGGAGGCACCAAGATGGGTGGATTAGCCAAATATTCTTTAATCTTGTCAAAGCTCTTCTAACACTGAGGATCCCACTGGAATGTGTTGTCTTTGCGTAGAAGATGAGTGAATGGTTGACACTTATCTGCTAGTTGAGAGAAGGAGCGGCATACAGATTGTAGTTTTCCTTGAAGGCTGTGCAACTATCGAAGTGTTTTTGGTGGAGGCATCTCCATGATAACTTTTACTTTATTTGGGTCAATTTCAATGCCTCGTTAGGATACAATGAACCCTAGGAGTTTCCTTGATGTGACTCCAAAGACACATTTCTTACGGTTGAGCATTAAGTAGTAGTGTCCAATTCTGTCAAAGACACATTCCACAACATCCAGGTGGTCTTCTCTTTTCACTGATTTCACCAATATCTCATCCACATAGTCCTCAAGGATCTTGTGGATCATGTCATGAAAAATGACAGTCATTGCTCTTTGATAGGTTGCCCCTACATTCTTTAAGCCAAAAGGAATCATGTTGTAGCAAAAGGTGCCCCAAGGGGTTGTGAATGCTGTCTTATGATGATCTTCTTCTACGATGTGGATTTGATTATATCCAGAAAAACCATCCATGAGTGACAACATCTCATGTCCTGCTGTGAGATCTACAATCATGTCTATGTTTTCCAAGGGGAAATCATCCTTGGGACATGCCTTATTGAGGTCTCTGAAATCTGTGCATATCCTGATTGATTTGTCTGGCTTAGCGATAGGCACCATATTAGAAATCTAGTCAGAATAGTCAATGGGGTGGATGATCTTGGCGTGGAGTAATTTTTCCAGCTCTGCTTTGACAAGTAGTGCCACTTTAGGATTCATCTTTCTGAGCTTTTGTTTAACAGGTTTGATGTTTGGGTCCACTGCTAAATGGTGAACCACCAAGTTGGGATCTAACCCCAGCATGTGAGAGTAAGACCATGCAAACTTGTTGATGGATTCTTTTAACAAAGTGATAAGATCACTTTCTTATACTTCAGACAAAGATGCTACTATATATGTGATGGCAGGATTTTCCTTGGTACCCAGGTTAATAGGTTTTGTTTTTTCAATGAGAATTGATGACTGTTCAGGCCTGTAATCTCAGATAAGAGGAAGAGGAGAATCTTCATCCTCTAGCGCCTTAGAGAGGTTTTCACCAGGGGATACACCCTTTGTTTTTACTTTTTTGTGATCAAATGGTGCCCCAGAGGGATTTTCACTAGAAGATTGATTTTTCTATTTTTTATTTTGATTTTCTGTATCATTTTTGCTGCTAAAGTTCTCCTCTTCCCCAAAGTATTCCTTTGGGTCCAATTTGTAGACATATGATGAATGTTTCCCCTGGTCACTGCTTTGCTTGATTGCTCCCATAAAGCTTAGAAGTGCGTCCTCACTTTGGAACTCATCAACATGTATGACACTTGGTTGGTCCCAGTCTATGAGTTCAGGATGGTGGAGAGGGAGGTCAATGAAGAGGATGGATAGCTGTTGTAGGACATCATTTCCTAGGAAGGTTTCATCGTCAAAAACATCATCGTAAGGTTTCACAATTTTCTCTTCCGGGATATCTTCAATGTCAATGATTTCGTCCAGGGGTTGACAAGAGGAATAATTGATGAAATCATTGGTGCCCCCAGTCATGTCAGAGCCCATACCAAGACCCAGGTGTTTTTTGAGTCAGGTAGGTACAATGAGATCTTTCATCCCTTGTTCTTCATGACCAAGGCCACCTCCTTGATAATTCCATTTTTCTGTCACTAGTTTGTGTATTTTGGGATACTTGTTCTTGAAGTAATTAAGCCGACTTGTGTCCTGGGGTGATGGATCCTTGTATATCCATTGATTGATGTTTGGTTCCATTTCTTGGCCAACCAAAATACCTTGTGACACAAAAGTGGTAGGACCAAATTGTAGTGTCCTGGTTGTTTCTGATTCTATTTTGCTTCAGTTAGGCCAGCGGCCTTGAGTGTGTGGATCAACAGGCAATGCTCCAACTGTGAAGGCATCAGATAAAGTGTACTCACCACATCCTTTGTTGTTGATCTTGACCGTGGACAAGGTGGAGGAGAGGATTGTCTCTAGATCTGAATGGATTCGAGATGAGCTGGCGACAGAGGAGCCAATATCAATCCTGGGGCAATGAGCGGAATGTGGAAAGGATGCCTCCAACGCATTGCAGTATGCGAAGGGCTTGGGATTTGTGTGGATGGTGATCTTAGTGCCTTTGTATGGGAATTTAATGCACTGATGGTAGGTGGATGGAATGGCTTGCATAGAATGAATCCATGGGCGTCCGAGGAGGGTGTTGTAGGGAAGGTCAAGATCAACAACATGACATAATGTTTCTTGGATAACCGGGCCCACTTGAATGGGTAAGATAATGGTGCCTTTAGAAGTACACTCTAGGTTGTCATATGCTTTTATTGTGATGACCTCTTTTGTGATATCAGCCTCAGTACATCCCAACTATTTTATGAATTTTAGGGTACACAAATTTAGGGCTGATCCATTATCTATCATGACCCGTTTGATGGAAATTTTTTTAACCATGACAGCGATATGGAGTGGGAGATTATGATTGGTTTTGTCGGAGGGGATGTCTTCTGGTCTAAATGAGACCCCACAGGATGTAGATAGGTGTCCAACAAGGTTTTGAAACTCAGTGAGGTTGATGTCACTGGGAACATGGGAATCATGCAAGGCTTTATTGAGAATCTCTTGGTAGGTGGGTGATGTGCGAAGAAGATCCAGAATGGAAATTTGGGCTGGAGTATTCCCTAGGTGTTCCAAAATGTCATATTGGGTCCCAGCAGATGGGGCAGGACCTGCACCTGCAACTATTATCCTTCCTCTGTGAGTAGTGATTGCGCATTGATTATCAACACCCTTGACATGAATGACATTGACAGAGGATTGAACTTGAGATATCCAGCCGATGAGATTATCGTAATTGATATAAGCATTGGTATAATCTTTTTGATCAGTGCTTTCTACTTGTTTACCCTTTCCTTGATTAGAGGACTAGTAGGATTTCCTGGACCTGTACCGGAAGTGTGTTTAGGGAATGCATTCTGATAAATTTTTAGGCTTGCATTTGGCGATGATTGAGCTGGGGAATCCACTTCGATCTCCTTACGGTCAATGAGATCTTGGATATAATGTTTCAGTTTCATGCATTTGAGAGTGGTATGTCCCTTGACATGGTGGTATTCATAGTACTCATTGTCTTTATACCAGGCAGGCTTAGGAGTTGTGTCATCAAACGACTGTGTCTTAAGATATATGATTTGGTTTTCTCGGACCAGCTTGCAGAAGATGACATCTATGGGTTCACCTAGAGGGGTAAACATGTGTTGTGGCGCATTTGAAGCTCGATATTTTTGTTGTCTGTGAGGGACTAAGATAGCATTTGTATGGTTCATAGGACCTTGATAGTTGTGTTGATGGGCTTTTCCTGGAGGAGGGTCTATGGGCACACCTTGAGGGCACATATTTTGCTGATACTGTGGTTGAGGATACGTGGGAGCAGGTTGCTGATACATGGGAGGAGGTTGTGGATACATTAATAGTGTTTGTTGATAAGTTTGGATTGGCACATTAGGACTCACTACCACAACCTGAACATGTTTGGTGTCAGTGGCTCCATCTGTGACCATGTTCTTATTTTTTTTCCAATATCGTTATCGGTCGTTGTTATGTTTATCAGGCTGGGATTCTTTTTAATGTTTAATCGTACCCTCTTCGATGAGGCCTCATTCAAGGTCCATACCTTTGATACTGATATCATGATAATTTTGTATACAATTCATACACATGTGATAAGCAAGCTTAGGATGAAGGTTGTTAATGAAAATCTTGATAAGATGTTGTTCTGGGGGTTGGTAAGACAACCTTGTGGTAATCCCTTGCCAGTGTTGAAGATAATTAGCCAAGATTTCTCCTCCCTTTTGTTTGGAATTGCATAGGTCAAGGAGTGAGAGTTCATTTTCAACATTATCCGCATATTGGGCCACAAACTTTTCAGATAGCTCTGCGAAAGTAGAGACTGTGCCATAAGGGATTTTGTAAAACCACTCAAGGGCGGTGCCTCCCAAGCTTTTGGGAAATAGTCTCATGAGAAAATTATCGCTGTAGGCCACTTCTTGGCATGCCATGTAGAATTCTTTTACATGACTCACAGGATCACCCTTCCCCTGATATTTAACAAATTTTGGGGTCTCAAACTATTTGGGGAAGGGTATAGCAGTGATGGATCTGTCAAATGGATATGGACATACTTCTTCAAACTTGAATGTTTTGGCTTTTGTCCCAGCTTTTAGCTCTTTGAGAGAATTCTTCATTTCCTCCCATTCAGGATTGGTTTACAGGGTAGGATTGTTGATTGTAATTGTAGGATTTCCTTGTGCATGATATGGATCAAATGACGAATATGGGAGATTTTGTGGGGGATATTGTGGTGTTTGGTAGGATGGTTACTGGTCGCTGTATATGGGTTGCAGTGGTGGAAGCTGGGGTTGAGTGGAATACTGCAACGGAGGAGGTGTTGGCATCTGATAAGATTGCTACAGCTGTTGGAAATATGTTTGCATTTTTTGTGGCGTAGGATATGTGGGATGAGTTTGTTGTACACCCACATAGTTGCTTTGTGGTGGAATGCCCCCAGTGGGAACCTGTTGTGAAGGGGGAATTGTTTGTGCTGCAGCGGAAGACAACATGGCTATGTAACTGGTGGGATGATTTGGCTATTGTTGCATGGGTTGGATAAAGGGACTAGTAAATTGTTGCATTGGTTGTGCCACGAAGGGATTTGCTCCCTACATTTGTGGTTGCGGTTGCTGTGTGGTTTGAAGAGTAGGCTATGCAACTGCAAAAGAGTTGATTGGCTGTTGTTGCGCTTGGGATGTTAATGGGTTGGTGATTTGCTGTTGTTGGATAGGTTGTTGCTGGATAGGTTGCTGCTGTTGGATAGGTTGGATGGGAATTTGGCGTATGGTGAAGGAATTTGTGGATGGTTGCAATATAGGAGGATTTGGGTTGAACAATGTTTGGGGTGGAACCGTTGACACCCATTATGGTTGTGTTGCTGGTGGAGCGAGAAAAGGGGAACCTTGCAGAAATAAGGGTTGGTTATATCCGTTGGTAGGTGGCATACCTGTGGAGAAGAATGAATAAATAGGCATCGATACTTGGGTGCTTTGATGTTGTGAACTAGTTGTAGCACTTTGAATAGGTTGAATAGTAATAGATGGAATGGTGGTTTGTTGTGTGCTAACTGGTGGTGGTGGTGGAAAGTTTGCAATGAATGTTGGGATTGCTTGTGAAGGAGGAGCAACGGTGGCTTGTGGAGGTGTTTGCATAGTGACGGGGGGTATTGTTTGTGGTGCTGACGTGGTATCAAGAGGCAGGACTTCCGAGGCAGGTGTAGGTGTTGTGTGTATGATGGAAGGTGGAAGGGATGAACTACTTGTGCAAGAAGGGTTCCTACTTGTAGGGCTCGCTGAAATGGATCAAAAACTTTGTTTCTGGTGGGATAAGGATGTTCCCCTGGAGGTGTCATAGGTCATGTAACAAGTGTGGGTATTAGCCAAGGTGGAAGTTGAAGTCCTTGTTGTTGGATGTCCAAGAGTACCTGGTTATTGTTATGTCCACTCATGGTGTTTACCATGCGGACAAGCGTTGGATGATTGATAAAAGTTTCTACAGTACTTAGAGTGGGAGTTTCATTAGTGTCTACCCAGATATGTTTGACTTGATCATTGGGATAAGGTACATAAGTGACCATGGTGTTGGAGTTCTCAGTCATAGGATTAGATGAGCTAGAGGCAAGATTAGGATCCATGTTCTTCCTCTTCTTAAAGGCTCGTGTGATAGGTGGCATGAAATGATTATCCTAGAGGAATATTAGATGCAGGATGTATGCAAGGATGCACCTGGGAAACTAAGGATGATGACCTTAGGATTAAGATGTGCTTAGGATGATGGATGCACTCCTATGGATTAAGGATGGATTGATGTATGCAAGGATCAAGGGTTGCTTTCCCTAGTGTAGGATCAAGTGGATGTGATTATCTACCTAAGACAGAATTGTGGTCTTCGGTGAATGAGATTCTTTGTTAATGAAAACCAACCTTTTGATCAAGGTGATGAGGTCGCAAAAGACAAAAAGGATTATCCCAAAACAATGCTTAGTTTAAGGACCTTCAATGGATGGGGTTTTGATTAAGATGTAGGTTTTTAGCAACTCAAAAGGGGTATGCAATACCTAAGTGGGGGATGTGATTAGGGGCACTTTGGATGATGAAAAAAATGATGCTAGGTTGATTAGGATTGATTTGGTTGAGGCAAGATCGTGTTAGGATAAGTGTGTGATGTGTTCCTAAAGATGGCAACCTAAGGGAGGTCCTAAAATGCAAGCTAAATGAGCTCAAGAAGAGGAGGAACTTGTGTTTGTGGTGGTAAACTGACTAGTCATATTGTTCAATTGCAACAAAAGAGGAGTTCAGATGATTTTTGCCCATGAAACAAGCAACCTTGTTGTTGTAGATCACTTTCTCAAATAGTTCTCATTTATGGATTTCTTGCTTGACAAAATTGACAATGTGTTGGTATTTGGTAGCCTCTCGGGTTGTGTTCTTTTGTTCTCTTTGCACGGGTGGTAATGGAGTTTTCACTTTTTTGTGTTTCTTGGAATCAGTCATGTCCTATAAGTAGATCGTGATTTTGGATGAATAGTTTGAGGTTCTTAGGAAATATCTCATGAAAGACCAAAATGTTTGTCTTTTGATAATCTGGAAAAAGCTTGATTGTGTTCTGATTTCTCAATAGGATTGTTCTATGGCAAGAACCATTTTCAACATAATCAAAACCGAAAAATAACAAGCATGTGTCTGAAAACAATCTGACAAGGGACAAAGAAACCTTGAAGGATACAAGCACGTGAAAAATTTGAAAGCTGGATATTTCATCTGTGTTTTGGATTTGTCAATTTCTTCAAACACTTCAAGCACAAAATCTACCTAAGGAATTTGGCATAGCATGAAAATACTTTCTTGTAAGCTTAGGCACACACACAAGAGCTAATCAGAATATGGCCATCACCAAGCATATAATGGCTCTAGTCATGATGCCATATTATCTGGTTCCAAACACTTAGGGTGGCACGAATGTACGAGTGATCTTGGGGAAGTTACTATCTTCCTTGCACAAGTATTATCACCTTTTGGGGGTGTTTTGGGTAGCTTCTAAGCCTAGAGTGTTTAGTATAGATCTCTGTTTGATTGTATCCTCTATGTCTGCGCAAGAACGATTCAGGCGTATAGCCCCATAGAGCGTCTTGATAAAAGTGGTCACGTAAACGTGATTGAGACCGCGAGGCTGCACTTAAGTTAGATGAGAGTCGAGTATAAGCTCAGATGCCAACCGACTCCCGAGGCTTTGACCCCAAGGAGTAAATTTGATTTACGTGAGTTGGAGTGGTGTGGCTTACACTTTGTTCTCACATGGGTCATTCCCAGGAGATTTTTTCCTCAACCGACAGGCCCAACTAAAGGATTAACTTGGAAATAAAATGGGATTGGTGACAAGAAGGGTCTGGATTTTTTATTTTCCCACAAGGGGAAAAGAGCATAATCTCTTATCCAACATTGTTTTCTCCACAAAAACGCAAGACAAGTTGTTTTTTTCCAAATATTTGTTTGTTTAACACCAAGTAAATGTGTCTGGGTTTTTGATCTTCCCAAAAAGGGAAGAGAGCATAATCCCCTAACACTCACTTAGGATTAATCAAAAAGATCTTCCTAATTAAGTCTAAGTGCCTAGAAAAAATTGCAAACATGATCATTTGGTGAATTTGGATAAAGCCAACCTGTAAGACAATGTGAGTAGTTTTAGTTTAGCGTCTTTGACAAGCGGTGCTGCAAACAACTAGTTAGTAGTTTGAAAAGTAATCTTTGACAAGCGTTAGTACAAAACCACTCAAAAGTCATTAGCCAAATATAAAACAAAATTTTTTCAGAGCGCAGATGCTAGTACAGGGCGAAGACGCCGATCCTATATTCTGGTTCAGAAATGATAGTGAGTGAAATAACTAGAAAACATGAAAAAGGCAGAAATTTGTTATACCAGGTGCAGACGCTAATTTACAGATCGAAGACGCCAATTCTGAGAAAATGCTGATTCTTGTGGTGCAGACACTGGTTCATTAACAAGTGTTTTTGAAGATGTTGATTTTCCTGCAAACACAAAACACAGCACAAAGTGACACAATAAGTTATCCTTGCTTCTTAGTTAGCTTCCAAACTTGTCCAAAAACCTATTTTGAAACTAATTGACCCCTTAAAAACTGTTATTTCTTAATGAGTTATCAAGAAATAGTGTTCCTTATTAATGACATTTCACCATTATGACTGCTTGTAAAACTGACTTCTGCTAAAAAATAGAATGATCAAATGTAGAAAAGCAGCAGGAAACACAAATAAACTTGATAGATGAAGAATAGGGTCAATAAAAAGTCAAAAATAGTAGTATCAGGAACAGACATCGATTCAGATCAGAAACATCGTTCTACAGAAATGCCGAATGATGGCTTAGGAGGAATTGAAATTTTCGAAAATGCCTCTGTGTGTGTCTCGGAGACGCCGATCCGTGTTTTGAACAAATTCTGAGAGAATTAGACAAGAAACAAGAAATTTTAGGGATGTGGGTCCCTCTAGGCGTGCCAAAATGTGTATATGGAATCCTTCAATCTATTGGGAGCAAGCTCAAACATGAAAAAATTAGCGGATTAAAATATATATCATGATAAGAAAAGCATGCAAGAGACCAAACTAACAACAAAGACACCAAATAACATCGGATTAAGCTAAAAATGAGTAAATAAACTGCACCCTAATGTACTCATTTTGATTTACTTATTTGGATTATATGTGGGTGTGCTCTCTCAAACACACAATTACCATAGATCCCAATGAAAAAAATGCAAGAATACGAGAAACAAGAAGAAAGATTCAAGAACTAGTTATGAAGAACTAGTCTCAAATCTCCTTCAAAATGATAATCTAAACCTATGAAAGTAAGGATGATATGAAAGTCTTATAAAG
>MU223538.1:136380-157776 GCA_018584345.1 Thuja plicata
ATATTTCAAAAGAGGAGACAAGGTTGTAAGAGAGAATTTAAGAAGAATGGGTACCCATTTTGGAGATAATTTCCCCATGTGGGTGAGCATCCCATTAGCCTTAAAAAGGTTAGGAATCACCCATTTAGGCATGATCAGAGGGCAGTTAGGTGTGGAAACATACTTAGGACATGAGGTGATGGGAGTAGGGTAGGAATAGGGTAGGATGTAGGGTAGGCTGTAGGGTAGGATTAATAGGTTCCTAGCTAGGGTTTAGATTTAATTCAAATTAGATTTGAATAGATCAAAACTTAGAAGAATTAGGAAAAATGGAGGATTTTAATAAATATATATTTATTAAAAGGGGATTTTGTGGAGGCAAATGTATTTAAATAAAATACATTAGAATAGTCTTTAAACTATTGATAAATGAAACTATTTAATTGATATGAATTAAATAGTTAGAGGAATAAGAGGGAAATTAATATTAATAATAATATTAATATTTTTGGATGTCTACACATAACAATGCAACTGAAGAATGAGCTAAAATGCAATTAAGATCTATGGAAATAAGAGAAGCATAAGTTTGCAAATTGAATTCTCAAATTAGGGGCCAATTAAACTTAAAATTCATTCTATATATAGAAGAAATTGGCAAATGAGAGGTTTGGATTGAAAGTGGAAGAGAGGTGGAGATTTAATCTTTGGTGATCCATGTGAGGTGATCCAAGTGATTTACCTCCCATTGGTTAGGGATTTGACTTTCCCTTTTTTCAAATGTAAATGTAATTAGAATTTATTTAATTCCTTTTATTAATTACTTTAGCGATGTTTTTGATTTATTTTGATTGAATTGAATTTATTTTGATTTAATTGGCTAACGCAATTAATTTAATTTAGTGATTAAATCACTTAGGAGATTAAATTGGATTTAAATGAATTATACCAATAAATTAAAGAATTGTCTTGACATAATTAGGGGTATTATTACAGTTAGGGAAAATAGGATTTATGGTCAAAGCAGACCAAATTAGGGTGGTTACACTTACAACTATTGTTCATGGATTTGAGACTTCAAGAGAAGTAGAATTTCAAGAATTTTCCATGAACAGGCAATTCTAAAACATTTCCAACAAAGTGCTTAAGTATATAAGAATATGCACCCCATTTACTATCAATGACATATGGTCCAAGCCAAATAGGGTCAAATTTACCATGTTTACCTTTTTCCTCAAGTCTAGCATTCCACATAAGGACCAAATCATCAACTTCAAAGCTCCTCATAGTTGTTGTTTTATTAAATAGATTCTTATTCTACAACTTTAACTAAACATTCTTTTCATGTGCATCCTTCCTTGATTCATCAAGTTGTATTAGGTCATCCATCTTGAGTCTCATATCATCATTCATCTCTTCATCATACTCCTGGAAAAACTTGCACATTTGTGAAAGATTGTTTTGAGGAAACCTAGCATGAATCCCATACACCAAGTTAAAGGGTGCACAACCAATTTCTTTCTTAACTATTACTCTGTTAGCCCACAGTGTTAACTACAACTTTGAATCCCAAGCCTTCTTGTTTTTGTCTAACATCCTCTTAAATATCTTGATCAAAATTTTATTACTAGATTCAGCCTGGCCATTCCCTTGTGGGTGATATGGGGATGAGTAAGAGATTTGGATCCCATACTACTGGCAGAAAGAAATAAACACTTCTAATCTAAAAGACATTGCATTGTCCACCGCAATACTCTCAGGGCATCCAAATCTGGTCAAGACATTTTGTAACATAAAATCAATGACAACCTTACTAGTAGCCTTTCTTGTGGGGATTGCTTCAACCCATTTAGTAAAGTAGTCAATTAGTAATAGAGTCCATGAATGGCCTCAACTTGTTTTTTTTTCAATCTCACCAA
The DNA here is from genome assembly GCA_018584345.1 of Thuja plicata. Taxonomy (NCBI): domain Eukaryota; kingdom Viridiplantae; phylum Streptophyta; class Pinopsida; order Cupressales; family Cupressaceae; genus Thuja; species Thuja plicata. Next base: position 138,279 of record MU223538.1, read on the forward strand.
TAAATTCCATTCCCCAGTTATGAAAAGGTGTCTCCACTACAACAGGTTTCAACGGAAGACTTTGTTGGAGATTTGCTTCTGTGCAAATAATTGATTGTATGTTTTCCATTGATGATAACATATAATATACAATAGGTATCCTATATGAAATTATTAGTACAAATTTTTTGGAGCTATGCGTGTTTATTTTCATGGTGTATACATGTTCTAGTTGCTATGTGCATTCACGCAGAGTCAGATATGTAGTTTCAGTTCAGTTATGATTAATCAGTTATGGCAGTTACAGTTTCTAGAGTTTATCTGTCAAGGAGCCAACAAGAATACAGTGTTTCTTGAGTTGCACATATCTTCAGGATATGCATGTTTGTATTCATGTTTAGTTATGAGTTAAAGATAATTATCCAAAGGAGCTAAACATGTTTCAATAGAATCTTGATGTTAGAGTTAATTTGGTGAAGCCGACTTTGTGAAGCGTCGCGTCTATTCAATTTGAGTTGCGTGATCTTAATATTTATTGCATGCTAGGTTGATCTAACAAGGAGGTTGATGAAGTGTTTCTAGATACTTTCGTGACCTTATCCTTGGTGAAGATACATATAACAGTTTAGATATGTTCACTAAGTGTCGAAGATGTTGTGAAGAAGAAAAGACAGAGAAGAGCGGAAAATCAGGAAGAATAAGTTGAAGATCTATGTGAAGAAACAAATGTTGATTGCAATTCATTGGAACTAATCAAGACAACATGTCTAATCAAATAGTTCATTTACTAGATATAGTGTATATCTGTTATACTGAAGGTTGTAGCCTTCACCATCTTAGCAGTGAGCTATTGGATAGTGAGTCCTTACCCTTAACAGGGTTATCTGTAAAAGATTCCTAACATGGTCTGACCTTTATCCAGGATTTGTACTTCTTGCATTGTAAAGATCAACTCCTAACAGGGTTGTAAGATCTTCTAATAGTGATCATTATAAACTAGTTCAGTTATTTTTGGGTGCTAATTCCCACCATGGTTTTTGCCTATTTGGTTTCCCCGTAATCAAATTGTTGAGTTCTCTATTGTGTTATCTGAATGTGCATTTACTTTATATCAAATTACATTAAAGAAAGAGAAAAGAATTAAATTGACTAATAACTGATTCACTCCCCCCTCTTAGTTATCCTTGGGACTATTCCAAAAATTGGTATCAGAGCCAAGTGCCTTGGAGAGAAATCCTAATAGCTTAAGGTAGATCAGGTGGCATACTTCAGGAAAGAGAGTCCTAAGTTCAATGGAGAAAACTATCTTGACTGGAAGAAGAAAATGATAACACATCTTCAGTGTGTTGGATTTGAGATCTATGAGATTTTCAGTCAAGAATTTGAAATTCCCACCTTGAAATATCTTGTAGCTGATGACTCTACTATGGAACAAAAGGAAGTGTTCACTAATAATACAATTTCCAAATAAGCCCTAATTAGTGCCCTATCCGACAATGAATTTTCTGAGATCAAGAAGACAAATAAAGCATACTCTATTTGGAAATACTTAGAAGATATGTTTGAAGGAGACATCTAAGAAAAGAATGTGCATAGAAAGATATGGAAGAAAAGATACAACAATTTAGAGATGTTACTTGAAGAAAACATCAGAGCTTACAATCAGAGGATTAATGAAGCAGTATCAGGTATAAGAAACAATGACAGAGAAATATCAGAGGAAGATATAATGGACAAATCAATGACCACATTGACAACAGACTATAAGAGAAAGATCAATATCCTAGATGAGACTATGCAATTTTCAAAATAATTCAAGAGGGAAACCTTGATCAGCAAAATATCTGCATTTGAGATATCTAGATTGAAGACAGAACCTAAAAGTGAGACAACCTTCAAAGCCACAGTCCACAACAAGAAATCTATAAGCAGCTCTAGTAATAATGAAGAAGTGGATACAAAACTAGAAGAAATCATTGCTATGATTTCCAAGAAGGAAAGGAAAGGTAAAGGAAAATATGAAGGACATCTACCATTCAAATGTTTCTCATGCAACAAAGTTGGTCACTTTGCATCCAAGTGCCCTACAAGAGTTAAGAAATTCAGATCAAATTACAAACCTAAGTACACTAAATAATGTTATCATGCTGAGGATGGTGTAACTGATGATGACTCAGGAGAAGATGAAATTGGATTTTTTTCCATTAAAGACATTGATAAGATGCTTGAAGAAATGGACAAATAAGATGAAGTAAAAGAACAGGAGTTAGCATTAGTTTCAAAAGCTGACATCAGAACTGACTGGATCATTGATAGCGGATGTTCACACCACATGACAAGAGACAGAAATATTTGTACATTTGGACAAGTACAAAGGTGGCATGGTTATATTTGGAGATAACACTCCCAAACCTATCATAGGCATAGGTTCTATCACCCTAGATGGAAAGAACAAGATAGATAATGTTCTCTATGTTTTGCATCATAACTTACTAAGTGTTGGACAGTTGCTTGATAAAGGATATCAGTTGGAATTCAAAAAAAAATAGTGCATCATTAACAACAAAGAAGGAGACATGATTGCATCAGGATCAAAGACCAAAGGTAATGTTTTTAAGCTCAACTCAGAAGTAAGTTTTTTTTTTTGCAAAAGTAGATGACAGCTGGCTATGGCAAAATAGACTTTGTCACATCAATTTTGACAATATAGTCAAGATAAGTAATGTAAAGGCAGTAAGAGACCTTCATAGCATTTCAAGACCAGTTGAAACCATGTGTAGGGAATGTGAGATGGGGAAACATGTGAGGACCTCATTCAGGAGCAAACAAAACTCTGCAGAAAATAAATTAGATCTAATACATACAGACCTATGTGGACCTACTCAGAAAAGATCTTACTATAGAGAAAGGTATCTTTTTTTTTTTGTTGATGATTTCCCAAGGATGATGTGGGTTGTGTTCTTAAAAGAAAAATATGAAGCTTTTGAGAAGTTAAAAGTATTCAAAGATAAGGTTGAGAATGAATCCAGATTAAAGATAAAATGTCTGAGATCTGATAGAGGAGGAGAATTCACCTTTGACCAGTTTTATGACTACTGTGAAGAACATGGAATCAAAAGACAGTTAAGTGCACCTAGAACCCCTTAGCAGAATGGGATAGTAGAAAGGAGGAATAGGATAATAATTGACACAATGTGCACTATCATGATTGAAGGAAAGGTTTCCCATACCTACTGGAGAGATGTAGTCAATACATTAGTTTACACTATCAATAGAATACAATTGAGACCAGGCGTAGACAAGACACCTTATGAACTTTGTTTTGGTAATGTACCTACTGTAAAATAATTGAAAATATTTGGAAGTAAGTGCTACATCAAGAGAGATGATAGCATTGGTAAGTTTGATGCTAGAAGTGATGAAGGTATTTTTCTTGGTTACTCTACTAAAAGCAGAGCCTATAGATGTTTCAATCGAAGATTAAAGAAGATCATTGAAAGTACTCATGTGAAGATTGATGAGAAGTTTATGATTCAAGAAAGATATGATGACTATGCTCCCATGATTGAAGATGAGTCTAGACACATCAATAAGGACACATTTATTGAAGAAATGTTTGATTGTATTGATGTTTCATATAACAATCATGAACCAAGTGAAGAAGAATCACAGGTCATAGATGAAAGTATCACTCCTAAGAATTCAAGGTACACATCCAAATACCACTCTAAGGAAGATATCATTGGAGATCAGAGCACAAAAGTCTTGACAATATCTAGAGAAAAGGTTGTACTGATGATGAAGAGGTATGCTTACTTTCATAGATTGAACCCTTAAGTGTTGAAGATGCGTGCAAAGATTCAGATTGGAAAAGTTCCATGCAAGAAGAATTAGATCAAATAATCAAGAATGAAACATGGGAACTGGTCCCTAGACCTCATGAAAATAATGTGATTGGAACTAAGTGGATATTCATGAACAAAATGAATGAAGAAGGCACAGTCGTAAGGAACAAAGCAAGATTAGTATGCAAAGGATATGCACAGAGAGAAGGAATAGACTACAGTGATACATTTTCCCCTGTGAACAGACTTGAAGCTATCAAGTTGTTTTTGGCCTATGCAACATTCAAGAACTTTAAGGTATATCAAATGGATGTCAAATCAGCATTTCTAAAAGGTGACTTGAAGGAAGAAGTCTACATAGAGTAGCCTGAAGGATTCAAACTTTTAGATAAACCAGACATGGTATGAAGATTAAAGAAAGCACTTTATGGACTTAAACAGGCCCAAGAGCATGGTATTAGAGACTTGACGGTTACTTAACAAATATAGGATTTAGAAAAGGAGAAACAAACTGTAATTTCTTTATAAGAGAGACAAATGAAGGACTACTACTTGTTGCTATTTTTGTTGATGACATTATCTTTGCAGGTAATGACAAACTTAGTGCAAAATTTGCAAAAGAAATGAAAAGTGAATTTGAAATGAGCAAGATTGGACCTATCAAATACTTTCTTGGATTGAATTTAAAACAAATGGACAAAGGCATATTCATAAATTAGTCTAAGTATATGAAGGAGATATTGAAGACCTTCAAGATGGAAGATTGCAAACCAGTATGCACCCCCATGATAACAGGATGCAAGCTTTCTAAAGATGATGATTCTACAATAGTTGACAAGACCCTATACAAGTCTATGATTGGAAAACTCAATATCTCACTCAATCTAGACCTAACATTTCTAATGCAGTTGGCATTGTTGGAAGATTTGCAGCTGAACCCAAGAAAAATAATCTAATAGAAATAAAAAGTATATTTAGATACCTAAAGGGAACTATAGACTATGGTTTATGGTATCCTAACTCAAAAAAAATACAACTTCATGTGTATAAAAATGCAGATTGGGTAGGTTGTGTTTATGACAGAAAGAGCACATTAGGAGGAGCAGTATTTCTTGGAGACAGGTTGGTCACTTGGACAAGTAAAAAGTAGAATTGTATCTCTCAGTCAACAACAGAAACTGAGTATGTTGTATCAACATTGAATTGTTCAACAATGGTTTGGATTAAACAGATGATCAAGGACTTTGGTATTAAGATTGATTATCCTATTGTTATTCACTGTGACAACACTAGTACTATCAATATGTCAAAGAACCCTATGATGCATGCAAAGACAAAACACATTGAGATAAAATACCACTTCCTAAGAGAAAAATTTGCAAATAAAGAAGTAAAGTTGGATTATGTAAGCACTAAAGAACAACTAGCAGATATTTTCACAAAGCCTCTATCAAAAGATACTTTTGAGTATCTCAGGGAGAAGTTGGGAGTAATTCCCTTTCCTGAGTCTGATTAGAACTTGTAGCAAGAACATCAGTCCTTGGTGACTGATGAATGGTTTTCTACTCTACTTCTGGAGTAGTACCTGTGCTTAGTGGTGTTTAACACCCTTTGTCATTGATGTCAAAGGGGGAGTATTAGTAAGGGGGAGAATATTCTCTAGGGGAGTATATAGTGCAACAACAGTGAAGAGGAACCTTTGATGAGGATATTGAGAAGATTTTAAAAAGAATGAAGACACTTTGAGTTGATGATATCATATGTTGTCATCAATGTCAAAGGGGGAGATTGTTGGAGATTTGCTTCTGTGCAAATAATTGATTGTGTGTTTGCCATTGATGACAATATATAATATACAATAGGTATCCTATATGAAATTATTAGTATAGATGATTTGGAGCTATGTGTGTTTATTTCCATGGTGTATACATGTTCTAGTTACAATGTGCATTCACGCAGAGTTAGATATGCAATTTTAGTTGAGTTATGATTAATCAGTTATGGCAGTTACATTTTCTAGAGTTTATCTGTTAAGGAGCCGACATAAATACAATTTCTGTTGAGTTGTGACTATCTTTGGGATATGCATGTTTGTATTCATGTTTATTTATGAGTTAAATATAATTATCTAAAGGCGCTAAACGTGTTTCAATAGAATCTTGATGTTAGAGTTAATTTGGTGATGCTGAGTTTGTGAAGCATCGCGTCTATTCAGTTTGAGTTGCATGGTCTTAATCTTTATTGTGTGCTAGGTTGAGGAGCTGACAAGGAAGTTGATGAAGTGTTTCTAGATACTATCATGACCTTTTCCTTGGTGAAGATACATATAGCAGTTCATATATGTTCGCTAAGTGTCGAAGATGTTCTGAAGAAGAAAATATAGAGAAGAGCAAAAAATAAGGAAGAATAAGTTGAAGATCTATGTGAAGAAACAAAAGTTGATTGCAATTCATTGGAACTGATCAAGATAGCAGGTCTAATCAAATAATTCATTTACCAAATATAGTGTATATCTGTTATACTGAAGGTTGTAGCCTTTACCATCTTAGCAGTTAGCTATTGGATAGTGAGTCCTCACCCTTAACAGGGTTATCTGTAAAAGACTCCTAACAGGGTTCAACCTTTAACTAGCTCTCTGTACTTCTTGCATTGTAAAGATAAACTCCTAATAGGGTTATAAGATCTTCTAATAGGGATCATTATAAACTAGTGCAGTTATTTTTGGGTGCTAATTACCAATGAGATTTTTGCCTATTTGGTTTCCCCATAATCAAATTGTTGAGTACTCTATTGTGTTATCTAAATGTGCATTTAATTTATATCAAATTACATTAAAGAAAGAGAAAATAATTAAATTTATTGATAAATGATTCACCCCCCCTCTTAGTTATCATTGGGACTATTCCAATAGACTTCCCCCAAACTTGAGCTTTCCTGCAAATCTTTGGCAGGCATCACATCTCTTAACATAATTGTGGGCATACTTAAAGATAGTTGTCCACCAAAAGCCATATCTAAGAATCTTGTGTGTAGTAGTATTAGCCATGTAATGGCTTCCACATGCACAATTATGCATTTGCTCCATCAAGCTTTGGATCTATCAAAGTAAACACATTTGAGCAATATTCCATCATTGCTCCTCCACCATAACTATCCCTGAATTATAGCATATTTCATAGCCTACAAATTAACTGTCCTTTTCCTATTTTCATCCATGTCAGGGGGTAACACCATCTTCTAAAAATATCCAAAAATATCTTTATACCATTCACAATAGTCCATGTCACAAATATAAGGCCTTTGGTCTTCCTCCAATATGTTTATATGATTGACGTCCAAATTTCTTTGATCCGTGACCTTTTAAAGTCCCATACCCCTAACCAATTTTGTAAAATGGATATCAATGTTAAACTCTTGAATTTTGTTTATCCATATACATCTCCTTCCTGACACCTCTTGTTGGACTAAAATGTCTTTCACAATAGCAATAGGTACATAAGCAATCACAAATGCTCCTACAAAATAACATCTAAAAGCCTTGAAAAATTTAACTAATGCATAAGATTATTTTTGCATGATGTCATACTTTAATTCTACTGCTTGTAAGGACTTATTGAAAAAGGAAATAGGCTGTTAAAAACCCTTTGCATTATTTTGTAGTAGTATTGTACCAATGGTATTATATGAAGCAAAGGAGAAGATTTGCAAATGCTTACCATAATTTGGTGTTCTAAGGACTGGAGCATCCTTAATAGCCTATTTGATACCTAAAAAATCCTTGCATGCTTCTTGACTCCACTCTACCTTGGCCCCTCTCTTCATCATCCTTGAAATTGGAATACTAGTTTCAACAAAGTTAGTAATAAATCTCCTTAAGAAATTTACCTGTCCAAAGAAAGACTGAATTTGCTTGACATGGGATGAGGGATATTTTCAATTGCATCTATCCTTTCAAGGTCAATCATCACTCCATCTCTAGATACAATATGCCCTAAAATCTTTCCCTCTGTTATCCCAAAAACATACTTCTTTGGGTTAAAAGAAACCCCATATTCCAATGCTCTCACAAGATGACCAGAATGTTGTTCCTCTTTTTCCGAATAGGCAGTAAGATCATCTTGGTATACTACTAGAAAAATATTTATGAAATCTACAAATGCTACATCCATGGCTCTTTGAAATGCTGCACCAACATTTATCAATCTAAAGGGCATTCTGACATACACATAAGTGCCCCATGGTGTGGTGAATGCAATCTTGAATTGCTTTGATTCCTTGACCATAACCTAATTGTACCCTGAAAATCCATGCAACATAGACATCAACTCTGATCCAATGACTCTTTGTAACATAGCTTCCATATTGGGTAGACCATAGTCATCCTTAAGTGAATTGATGTTCAAGTTCCTGAAGTCTACACAAAGTCTAAGATCACCATTTTTCTTTCTGACTGGTACCAAATTTGATACCCATGTTGAATGCCTTATTGGTTTTATAATTCTAGCATATCTCATCTTCTTCAATTCTTCTTGCATCTTGGGAGCTAGGGTGGGATTGATAGGTCTTAATTTATGTCTAAAAGGATTTGTGCCTTCCTTCAAAGGAATCTCATGTTGGAAAAGGTCTTCTTTGTATGACTTTAAGTCATCATAAGACCAAGAAAAGACATGTTTATACTTTTTAAGAAGATGAACCAACAACTCTCTGATTTTAGAGGACAATTTCTTACCAATGTATACCTTCTTAGGAGCTTCATCTATCCCCAAATTTACTTTCTCTAAATTATCTCATTTTTCTACAGTCCTTGCAGAATAAGACTTGTCCTTATTGTCAAAAGCTTTCTCAAGCACAACCAATCCTTTAGGAACTCTGTTTGACTTCAGTTGTAGGACATGTTTTCCAAAAATAGTATCCTTACCATCTACATTCTCTACAAACCCACTGAAATCCATCTCTTTATTTACTAAGTCTGATTCACAATGCAAAAATCTCAAAACATCTAAATGATCTTAAAAAACTCTCCAAATTTCAATATTGTCTGGGATAGAAGGCCTGGATTGAACTTTAATCTTAGAAATTCCTGCAAAGGTAACATCTCCTAGCTGTAAATCAATGTTGGCCAACAAGTCTGCCATTTTGTTCTGATTCCTATCCTTCCAATCAATACTAAAAGAATTAAAATTTTCTAGTTCATCCCATACAACATTCCTATACTGCCTTAGCCTATGATTTTTTGAAGCATACTTAGATCTTATTTAAGAAACCACTAACTCAGAGTCTCTAATAACTCTGAGATTCTTTATGTTGTGTCTTGAAGCCAATCTTATCCCAATCAAAAAAGCTTCATACTCTGTAATATTATTAGTACATGTGAATAACAAGGAGAATGAGAACTTGTAGGTCTTACCACTAAGAGTTATCAATAGAAATCCAACACCTGCTCCTTCCTTTGAAATTGCACCATCAAAGTACATTGTCCATAGGCCATTATTGTCTTCTATATTATCGTTTTCTTCAGGCAATAACAGATGCTGATATTCTACCCCATCCTTTCCATCTTGGACTTGGAAAGACCCAATGTCAGTATCCAAAAATCAGTTTATATCATTATCATTAATTTCCTCAATCATGTGAGGGGTCCTTGTTTCTCTAGAAACCTTGAGAATTTGACCAGTGACATAAAAGCTATCAAATGAAAGATCACATTGAATACTCCCTCCCATTGAGGCATTCCACTTCCTTGATAAAAGCATTCCATATTGAGGAGGGATGTCCACCACTAGAACACTCATAGTTAGCATCTTTTCAGGGCATGCAGCAAGTCTATAAGGTAGATCCTTAATGGTACCAATGATAGGTACTTCCCTAGAATCCATTGCTTGACATCTCCCATGAGGAGAATCAACTTGCCATCCTAATGACTACATGATTTCTGCTGGTATGAGAGCATTTGATGCCCCAAAATCTATCATACAATTCTTTAGCCTTTTACCATTTATAACTAGATTTAAAAAAAATGGATGTACAACTCCTAAAGGAGTGCTCACATGATTAGTACTTAATAAAAACCGAGGGATCTTTGAGACAATCACCTCTGATTATTTCACTTTGTTATCAGATTTATCCTTTGATTTTCCCATTTTCTTAACTTCCTCCTGCTTATGCATTCTTGTGGAAGAGATGTTGTTCACCCATGTTAAATTATTTTCTTTGTGTTTCTCAATCCTCGTCATCTCCAAGAGTGGGACCTTAATTATGATTTGTGACAACAATTGCCCCATATCAACCAGAGTATATTTTAAATTAGAAATACCTTGCTTCAAAGTAATAATATTCTCATTTTCAACTTGAGTAGCAAGGCGTGGCTTAATTTTTCTTCTATTTTCATGAATAGATGAAGCAATTATTTTTGGTTTCTTTACTTTTACCTTGAGTACAACAAATGGATTATGAAGCTTATCATCTTTCTTGATCTTTGTTTTCTTGATACCTTCAACATGATTTTATTTTCCTAGCACTTGCTCAGTTTTTTCTCCTGCCTGTCTGACAAATACCAAAGGGTTTGCCATCAACATTTCCCACTATTCTACCTCTCAAATTGTAGTTACTCCTTGCTTGAGTAACCATGTATGCAGTGATTTGTGCAATGTCTTCATCTGTGGGTCTTCTTAATGCAAAAGGCCCATTTCCCCTTATAGCATTACATCTCATGTAATCAACCCTTTCTTCTTCCTCATCAGATGAAAACAAATATTTACTTCCACTCTCCTCATTAGGCTCTTCTTCACTCCTCAAAAGTGCAGAAGTCATTGCAAAACCACCATCATCATATATTTCATCCTCTTCTTCTCTTTGTTGTTGTGACTCATTTGTAGATATTTTCATAGCAATTGCACAATAATTAGGGCTATGTGGGGATTGGAAAGCAGTGCACCATGCAACATCATCACATGTATTGCTTGAATTACTTTGTAAAGGATCAAGAGTTTTACCATTAGCCTTGTCATTCCTTTGTGGGAATATAGGCTTCCCATCTTTCCATTGGGTACTATAGGGATAATTTTTCATCCTTGGTGGCCTATTAAAATTATTGGTAGTAGGCCTGGTATCACTATTTGGAATCCTAACATTCTTGTTATTTGCAGGCTTTAAATCCTTAATGGAACTTAAGATTTTTTACATATTTATTTCATCTTTAGGCTTAGTAGCACAAGGCCTATCTGGCTCTTTCCTAGCAGGCTTCCAATCTTCTCTTCTACCCAACTTCCCTGACACTCTCCTATTTCTCTTAATATTCATCAAGTCTTAAAACTTGAAATAATTTGTGCATGGATTTTTGAAATATTGTATTGAATTCAAAAACATCCTCATTTTGATGTTTCTTAATGTTATTGAACTCATTTGACATGAAACCTTCATTTGTCTTATCACCATATTGTTCTTTAAAATAGCTTTCCAACTTGTCCATAGATACTATAGAGCCAAAAGACAAACCCCTAAACCTAGAGATTGCAAAAATAATTTCATTATTACATCCTCATGCATGATCTCATAGTCATCCATCATATCAATAAATTTTTTCAAATTTTCCTCACAAGTAATAACATTATTCCCAGAAAACTTGGGAAATTTATCTCTGATTTCAATTGGAACTACATTTGGATAACCAGGAACATTAATGAAAGAAAAATTCTTGTACCTTTCTACATGAGTTGGTATTCTTGGAAAAGGATTGTCCTCTTGAGAAGCAGATGCCTTGGCATGTGATGTTGTAGCTTCTTAAGCACCCAAAGGCTTAGAATTCTACCTAAGGAAATCCATATTTTTTCTTCATTTCTAGAGCATCAGCCCCCAACTCATCCTTCTCAAGCTCTTTAGCTATGATTTATTTTTCCATTCTAGCCCTTTCTAGACAAGTATCAAACTTGGACATTTGATCTAATGGAACTTTGGGATTTACAGGTTCCTCTACTTAAACACTTGTGACCTTTTGCTTAACCTTGTTTCTTGGTTCTTGGGTAGTAAGAATTGGCTAAATGACAGGTTCCTCTCAATCTTGTTCAGGTTCATCAACTTGGTTCATTGCCTCCAAAATTTGCAATTTCCATTAATTTTGCACAAGAAAAATTTGGTCATGTCTAATCTTATCTTCTTTTTCTTTCTCTCTTCTTTATCTGATCACAATCTGCTCATGGATTCTTCTATCTAGTTCAACAATCTCTTCTGCTATGCTATCAGAATCAAAGAGTGTGGTATCAGATTCTATAATTTCCTTCTCACTAGGAGAATGATAATCTTCATAAGAACCCAATCCAAAATTAGCAGCCTCTTCATACTCTGATGCATTGCCTTCTTGATTATACTGGATTGGTTCTTCTATTCTTGTGTTTTTCATTTGTCTATCATTTTGAGTGACAATCCTATTTTGTTTTTCTCTCCTTGGGTGACTAGCCTTATAGGTAGTTGGAATCTCATCCTCTATCTTGTCTTCAAGGTGTCTCTTCACCCAAGCTCTAGTGTTCCTATGACTTATGTCTAGAAAGTTTGTGTAAATTGAAAGATGTTAATCAATATTGCTACAGAGAAAACTCAGAGTTGCCACCCAACAAGTTGGGAAAATACAACACTTACCAGAATGAAAGTGGAAGGAACAACACTCACAAAACACAAGGTACTCTATACTTCCAATGGTCAAGTTACTGGTTGGTTAGGACAATATTATTCACTCTTTCCCCAGCAGAGTCTCCATCTTGTTGGTGTTTAAAAACATTTATGCTATCTAAAGCTACCAATATTCCTTGAGACTAATGTTAGGAGTGGTTAGCTCCAAGTATAGAAGCTTTGCGAGATAATTGGACCAAATATAGGGACAAGAATTCCCTTTTCACTTCTGGTTCTACAAATCCAAGGCGGGTGCACCTAATCTAGATAAAATATAACTCCTTACAACTCTTCAACACTTTGGATTATAACAACAGATGATGGTAAGAAAGTACTAAATACTAACCAGGCATTCATTGACTCTCTATTACCGAGTAGGGCATACAACCAACAACCATAGGATATTAAAATGACTAAGTAATGGTTTTGATGTAAACTTGCAGGACATAACGAAAAAATATCAGACATGCATCAACAATGAAAAGAAAAGCTCTTGGCTAGTGCCTTATCCATTGGGCAATTTCTTCAATCCAAATATTGAAACAAATAGACAACCTATTGGAAAGGATTCACAATCGTAAACACATGTATCTCAGATCACACACTTTCTTATAAGATCGCTATGCATATATATCAAATGAACCTATATTCCCCCCAAAGTATCTTTGATCTAATCCTAGATCAGAACTATGGAATGAAGCATACACATAGATAACTCTATGTATTGGAAAAGAAAATCCAAAACTCACACAATAAAAGACAAGGAGAGACTTGAAACTAAAACAATGTGTTAAGTATAATGAGTCCAAATCTGTAACAATAAGATTGAATAACTACACCACTCAATAATGTGCAAAAGATCAAAAGTATCTATATAAGCATGAAATACAGTCTGATACCAAATTTGATATATCCCTAGGACTCAACCTTTTGGATCCAACACTTAGGATCACAAAATTTAAAATGTTTACAATAGAGAAAGGAAAGCCTTAAAAAGGAAGCCATAAACCCTATGAGAGGGTTCCAACAACTTCCTATCAATTCATAGATGCAATCCTATCTTTCCAATCTGATCTTTCTCCAAAAGATCACCTAAAAGATTTGTCCTGATGATCAACTTGCCAAATTACAATCAAAGGTCCAACCACATAAATGTAGAATACTCAAAGCATGGAAGAAGGCATCCCAAAATAGGAAGAAATCAGAGATGCAAGAGACCAGCATACTGCATTGAATGTGTTCAAACCCATAGAACATAATGCCATAAAAACAAATGATGCCACTAATACAGTCATGGGAAAAAAGAAACCTCAAGCCACTTGCCTGCAAGTTTGAGAACATGCCATCATAGTAAAATGCGGAGGAAGATTTAAAATTTTAAAATTAACCACAATGGTTAACACCTTTGGCATGAAGCACATTGATGGCCGAGATAAGATCCCTCAGCATATTTAAATTAGAACCATTGATTCACTTTAAGTTACCCGAGCACTTTATGAAATTGACTTTAACTGACCAAGGCTTGACCACGGTCTATCATGTGAATCAGAGATAACATAGTCACCAAACCGCCAGACCCTTCACTTAACCCATGGTTTATTATGTGACTAAACGCTAGCCACACATCTTGCCCTTTCATCTGCGGTCTACGCTGAGTCGTTAAATCACTTAAGTCAGCAAAGATTTAATCTAAGACTCAACAACAAGCACTCACTCTTGGGCCCACCAATTTTCACTTGGAAACCTCTTGTTTGATCTTGAAACCACCTTTCCACCTTTACTCGATCAGGCCCCAGCCTCCTTTCTATCATCTTGGACACATGTCACTCATTTTACAACTGTGTGATGCTTAACTTCCTTGCATCTTTCCTTGACATGGTAGCGCATTACCATCAGATATTGATCTACCTTCATCACTTTATTTTAAATTCATCTCCATTTGTCACCACCCCACTTGCTGGAACCTCATCCGTGTATCTAACAAACATGGCCTGCCACCTATCAAACCTTCCACATGTCATACCCATGCTCCTATGTGATGCGACTGGACCTGTGTTGATTCAGAGTACACCATCGCGCCTTGTAGCCACCTATCATCCAATTCACCTCATCACCTAAACATTCTCTGACACGGGCCCTCCAAAATTATCCATCTGTCCACCAATTGGCCACCACTAACAGTGACAATTCACAAACCATCGGCCAAAATTGCGCCTGCCTTTTGGAACTTAACTACTACAGGCTAGGATATAAAACATTAAAGTTCCCCGATACACATCAAATTTGGGATAAAAGACCTAGGGCGTTTGAAACTCAAATACACCAGAAAAGACTAGAGACCAAAGTGACTGGTTTGACACCCCAAGGCGACCAAAAAAGGAACAAAGCATGGCTACAACAACCTTCTACAACCAAATTATGCAACAATAGACCAGAAAACTTAAATACAAATGAGAAACCCCGAGCAACAATACCGAGCAACATTACCGAGTGGCCTTACCAAACAATATAGTGTAAATTGAGGAATGTAGTGTAAATTGAGCACCAGTATTGCTTGAACATCAATGTTAACTGAGCACCATAGTTTAATTCCTTTTTACCATTCTCAATTATTTATACCATGGTAACCCTAATTTCTAAAAAGCTCTAACAGTGGCTTTGACTAGGGATATATGTCTCTTACACGCATAATAAGGATTCAAAATCTCAGGGATAAGTAGACCACCCAAAAAATGGAAAGGAAACCCAACCTAAAATAGAAAGCAAGAAAAAAAAGAATGAAAACCTACTCCTAACAACTACAGAGACCTACTTGCAACTACTGTTCATGGATTTGAGACTTTAAGAGAAGTATAATTTCAAGAATTGTCCATGAACAGGCAATTCAAGTAAGTTCTTAAGTATATAAGATTATGCACCCCATTTACTATCAATAACATATGGTCCAAGCCAAATAGGGTCAAATTTACCATGTTTACCTCTATCCTCAAGTCTAGCATTCCACATTAGGACCAAATCATCAGCTTCAAAGCTCCTGATAGTTGTTCTTTTATCAAATAGATTCTTATACTGCAACAACAACTGAACATTCTTTTCATGTGGATCCATCCTTGATTCATCAAGTTGTATTAGGTCATCCATCCTAAGTCTCATATCATCATTCATCTCTTCATCATACTCCTGGACAAACTTGTACATTTGTAATAGATTGTTTTGAAGCAACCTAGCATGAATCCCATACACCAAGTCAAAGGGTGCACAACTAATTGCTTTCTTGATTTTTACTCTGTCAGCCCACAGTGCTAACTGCAACTTTGAATCCCAAGCCCTCTTGTTTTTTTATAACATCCTCTTAAGTATCTTGATCATATTTTTATTATTGGATTTAGCCTGGCCATTCCCTTGTGGGTGATATGGGGATGAATAAGAGATTTGGATCCCATACTACTGGTAGAAAGAACTAAAGTCTTCTGATCTGAAACACATTGAATTATCCACCACAATACTATTAGGGCATCCAAATCTGGTCAAGACATTTTGTAACATAAAATCAATGACAACCTTACTAGTATCCTTTCTTGTGGGGATTGCTTCAACCCATTTAGTAAAGTAGTCATTTGCTACTAGAATCCATGAATGACCTCCACTTGATTTGTTTGCAATCTTACCAATGAAGTCCATTCCCCATTTTTGAAAAGGTGCCTCCACTACAACAGGTTTCAAGGGAAGACTACCCCCAAACTTGAGCTTTCCTGCAAATATTTGGCAGGAATCACATCTCTTAACATAATTTTCAGCATCCCTAAAGATAGTTGGCCACCAAAATCTAGATCTAAGAATTTTGTGTGCAGTAGTCTTAGCCATGTAATGGCCTCCACATGCACCATTATGCATTTTATCCATCACGCTTTTTAATTTGTCAATGTCAACACATTTAAGCAATGTTCCATCATTTCTCCACCACCATAACTGTCCCTGAATTATAGCATATTTCAAAGCCTACAACTTGATTGTCCTTTTCCTATTTTCATCCATGTCAAGGGGTAACACCATCTTCTACAAATATCCAACAATATCTTTATACCATTCACAAGATTCCATGTCACAAATATAAGTCCTTTGGTCTTCCTCCAATATGTTTTTATGATTGGTGTCCAAATTCTTTTGAGCCATAAGCTTTGGAAGTCCCATACCCCTGACCAATTTTGTAATATGGATATCAATGTTAAACTCTTGAATTTTGTTTATCCATCTACATCTCCTTCCTGACATCTCTTGTTGGACTAAAATGTCTTTCACAACAACAATAGGTACATGAGCAATCACAAATGCTCCTACCAAATAACATCTAAAAGCCTTGACAAATTTAACTAATGCATAAGCTTGTTTTTCCATGATGTCATACTTTAATTCTACTGCTTTTAAGGACATACTAAAAAAGGAAATAGGCTGTTAAAAACCCTCTACATTATTTTGTAGTAGTACTACAACAATGGTATTATATGAAGCAAATGAGAAGATTTGCAAATGCTTACCATAATTTGGTGTTCTAAGGACTGGAGCATCCTTAATAGCCTATTTGATACCTAAAAATTCCTTGCATGCTTCTTGATTCCACTCTACCTTAGCCCTTTTCTTCATCATCCTTGAATTTGAAATAATAGTTTCAGTAAAGTTAGTAATAAATATCCTTAAGAAATTTACCTGTTGTTGGCTAACAGATTTGTTCTCCTTAAACCTTGATATTTATCTTCTAACTCTATGCCCTTGAAAAAAAATCATTAAACAACAGTTGGGTAAGCATTTACTTTGCTTCCCTCTAAATTTTACAAAGGTACAGCTCCCTTCCAAAGATTTTCAATGAATGGATATTGCAATCTAACATATAAGATTTTAACTGAAAAGTAGGAAAAGATCTCTCAACTTTTCTTGGACAGGTGAGGTAAAGCAAAGAAAACTTGCAAACTAAACAAGAAACGGGAAACTACTTTGCAGAGGAAATTTAAATTAACTGACTGATCAAGAAATTTAGAATAATTGAATACTCATCTACAGAAAACTGGAACTCAGAAATCTAAAATAAATGACTGAAATGGAATAATGCATGCATAAGCTCAATATATAACTCTCTCAAAGTAGAATATATATATTTCATCATCTGATTCAAAGATCAAAACAAATTCATGCACGAGTATTCAGACATAACTGGCTCAAAGTCCAGATATCATCAGTCACTTAAGCTATTGCAAAATAGGAAAGACTTTATGCTACTGTCTAAATTCTATCTTTTTCCCTCTATTCTATTCTAACCCTTTACAAAGTCTTAAGCTCCAGCTTATATAGTTTAACAGTCCAAGAAAGCCTCCCGAAAAACCCGGCTTCTCGGACACAATCAAAGCAAGAAACAGTTACCAGTTACAACCAAGTTCTCGAAAAAGATTTAAAGCAGGATAAATTAATAAAATAAAACTAAATTTGATTCAGTTTTCTTGTGTATCTGCTGATGTGGCCACCTTTACTAGCTTCCACGACCAGAAGACACGGAGCAGTTCCTGAGTAGGCGGGGCGTGCAGATTCTTTAACGCGGTTAACTTGGCGTGTGTCACGTTCTTCTCCCACCGCATTTTCTAGATTTTCTCTGCCTGTTTTGGCAGTTGTCCCCGGTTCAAGATCAGCATAGCCTCAATGTTGGTGGTTCTAGTGAGGTCATGAACCATTGGAGTTTCACTTTCTTTGAAAGAATTCATTTCATCAACGAAGGATTTAACTATCACATCGACACCCTGACCTCCATCTTCCAGTTGTAAGATGCCTGAGGGGTTTACTATTTTGATATCCTTCAAGGTGTCGGAGTGAATTTCCTTCACTTCTTTTTCCATGGTTCGCATCTAAGAAATGGCTGCTTTGAACAATGTGTTCTTCCAGCCAAAGTTTTTCTTTAAGATGAACAGCATACACGGGTCAACTAACTTCATGGGATTCTCAATCAAAAACTGTTTTACTCCATAATCTTCAATTTCCTGTACTTGCTTCACCACCTCTGCACAATTTCCTGCCTCGCTTTCCCATATTGGGATCAAAGTCTGAATCTCCCCCAGGAGTATTTCTCCGTCTACGTGGGTGCTCACAAACTCCCTTCTGAAAGCGCTTCCTTCTGCTATAATACCATCTGTCCATGCCTTCATTACTTTTGTCCAGGTCCTACCCTGCTATACCTGTTTGACCAACCTTTGATTTTCTGCTGAATTGGGGTCGAATCCTTGATGGGCCTGTGCTAGAGGTAGCGCACTATTTTCAGCCAATGAAGAGAGAAACTCTGCCATGGTCGAGACTATTTGCTTCAATTCACGTTTCTCTCTGCCATCTTTCTGCGACTGTCCTAGCATATGATCCGCGGAGAATTTGAAAATGTGATCGCGGGAGTCTCTGTTCAGCACCCCTAACTCCATCTTTGTTATCTCATAATCCTTGGGCTCAGGATCCTTTGTTTCTCCCATAGGCCTTACTGTGGTGATTTTGGCAGTAACCTTCCCTGTAGATGGGTCTGTTGTTAACCTCGCATCGCTTTTCATTCTTTTAGCATTCAGAGTGCGTGCTGCATACCTCATAACAATTTATTTAACTGGCATAGACAGTGGTTTGAAACTTCTCCTCTTGTTAACCGATTCAGTGAGCCATGGTGGGACTGTACTAGGCACAATTTGGTTATCGGGGGTCTTTATAGGTGTTTCTGTAACCTGAGATAGGTCTTGACAGTGTGTGAGAACTTCTTGAACCTTCCCTTTGTGATTGGGGGTGAATGAGAGGTCTTCATCATTGAGATCAACGACATCATCCAAATAATTAGGTAGTTCTGAAGCCATCTGATTCTTCTTTTCAGACCTCATCCTTGCCCTTGATCTTGGCGCGGTAGGGTGTTTCACTGAGGCTATCTTCTCCTTCAATAATATTATTTCACCTGCATTTGATAACAAAGGAGAATCATTAGCAAGAGCTTGCTTTACATTTTTAAT
>MU223538.1:158265-183861 GCA_018584345.1 Thuja plicata
AAGCGTACCTAGGCAGCTTCAAGGGTTCCTCTTCGAATCCACCTACCCGAATATATGTGAAGCAGGGAAATTGAATGTAGAAGCTACCAAATACTTTGACCAATTTCTGAGCATTGTCTGAAATCCTCTGGTTCGGCTTTCCAGCAAGTTCTTGGCGCAATTTCCCCCAGAACACATCATGTATCGTCTTGTAATCCTCTAAAACTCTATCTTTTCTCAACAATGGGCAATACTCATAGATAAACAAGCTTTCATTCCAAGGAAATTTCTGGATAGGAGATAGATTTTGAGTGCAGGCCAAGAAATACATTAGGTATGAGGACATATAAAACCCTTCTTTGGTCATTTGATTCTATTTGAGTTGATCCCTAAGAGATAGGGCTATGATCTCAGCCCAGTCTATGTGCTATCTTCCTTCTAGGATGATCTCCACAAAATGGAACATCCATTTGTCAAAGAACAAGGCCTGTTCTGAACCTTTCAGTCGGTGGAGGAGGATAACCAGATCATGTACCAGGGGATTCATGTGATCCTTAGTGAGGGATTTGGGCAACCGTGAACCTCCTTTGTAATTGGTTTTTGTCCATCTTCTTGCTATGTGGCTTTTGTTTCTGTCAACATTTTCCCTAAATTGGGCCTGAGACTGGGTGGGAGTGAAGTTAACAAGACCTTCATCAGGTATTTTGAAAACTGCTGCAATGGTCCCGTGGTTCACAGGTATTAGGGTTTGACCATCCGCCTTTAAAATACTCTTCAATTTAACATCATATCTGTTGATACATTCCTGTACTAACTCTGGACAAATGACAGAAGGTGGGAATGCGGCTGCTTCTAGTAGACCACTGGCTAATATTTCTACAACAAACTCTTCATCAACATGAGAAGAGAGTCTTGAAGTTATGGCGTCAACTGAAACCCCTAACAAATCTGTGTCTGTTATGACCGGAGCCCTACATTCTAGATTCTTCACATTTCCAAAGAAATGCATAACATACTTCATATTTGCCTAAGAAGATGAAAGTCTACCAGCTCACTGTTCAAAATATTGAATTTTAAGGAACAACCAGAAATGAGGGGCAGAGCTCGAAAAAGCTACCTGTAAGATTTGCACTCGACCAGACCACCTTTCCAGCACCAAGATCCCGTAATGCATAATGGGGAAAAATGACTTACCCAGCTTCTTTTTATTTTCCATTTGAAGTGCGGGATATACCCCTTCATGCGAGTATTAATTGGGCTTTCAATACCAAGTGACGCTAAGCAATAAATGCTTTTGAATCAAATTATATCTTCAAGATCTGCCACCTTTTCCAATCATAATTATTTACCCTCAAACCAAATATTTTCCACCCATGCAAGTGATTTCCTTGGTTTCCATGTACTGACCCAGCAAATGGAATCATGCCACATCAATCGGCCCGTCTTGTTAGGTCGTCACATCATTATTGATCCTGCCGGCGTCCTTTTTGAACTACTTTGAACTACTTTGAACCTGAGTTCAAAGGGGTTCAAAGAGGTTCAACCTTTCATAAAAGGAAAAATGCCACGCGCTTTCTTGTGAGAACACATCGTTAGTAATAAAAGACTTAGGTCACTATTGAACTACTTTGAACTACTTTGAACCAGAGTTCAAAGAGGTTCAAAGTGGTTCAAATGAATTGAAAGGGTATGTTATCAGTTTAAGACAGACCGAAACTGATACCAACGACGCCAAAAGCTTAGATTTGACAGACTCAAATGTGTAAAGGTTTTGGAAGAACCAACAAGGTGGAAAAGTGAACAGAGTGAAGCTTTGACCATTGTAGACACTTGAACTTGGAAAGTTCCAATAAAGGTGACTCTTAACCATCCAACACCTATCTAAGGAAAGACTAAACTTGCTTGACATTCTTGGGTTGAGGGATCTTGTCAATTGCATCTATCCTTTCTCCATCTCTAGATACAATATGCCCTAAATTTTTTCCCTCTATTACCCAAAAACATCTTCTTTGGGTTAAAAGAAACCCCATATTCCAATGCTCTAAAAAAAAGTTTCTCAAGATGACCACAATGTTGTTCCTCTTTTACGGAATAGGTAGTAAGATCATCTTGGTATACTACTAGAAAACTATTTATGAAATTTGAAAAAGCTACATCCATGGCTCTTTGAAATGTTGCTCCAACATTTATCAATCCAAAGGGCATTTTGAGATACACATAAGTGCCCCATGGTGTGGTGAATGCAGTCTTGAATTGCTCTAATTTCTTGACAATAACCTGATTGTACCCTAAAAATCCATCCAACATAGACATCAAATCTGATCTAGTGACTCTTTGTAACATAGCTTCCATATTAGGTAGCCCATATTTATCCTCTAGTGAATTGATGTTCAAGTTCCTGAAGTCTACACAAAGTCTAAGATCACCATTTTTCTTTCTGACTGGTACCAAATTTGATACCCATGTTGAATGTGTTATTGGTTTTATAATTTCAACATCTCTCATCTTCTTCAATTCTTCTTGCATATTGGGAACTAGGGTGGGATTGACCAAGAAAAGACATGTTTATACTTGTTAAAAAGATTAACCAAGCAACTCTCTGATTTTAGAGGACAGTTTCTTACCAATGTATACCTTCTTAGGAGCTTCATCTGTCCCCAAATTTACTTTCTCTAAATTCTCTAGTTTTTCTACAGTCCTTGCAGAATAAGACTTGTCCTTATTGTCAAAAGCTTTCTCAAGCACAACCAATCCTTTAGGAACTCTGTTTGACTGTAGTTGTAGGACATATTTGCCAAAAATAGTATCCTTACCATCCACAGTCTCTACAAATCCGCTAAAATCCACATATTTATTTTCTAAGTCTAATTCACAATACAAAAATCTCAAAACATCTAAATGATCTTGAAAAACTCTCCAACTTTCAATATTTTCTGGGATAGAAGGCCTGGATTGAACTTTAATCTTAGAAATTCCTACAAAGGTAACATCTCCTGGCTGTAAAGAAATGTTGGCCAACAATTATGCCATTTTGTTCTGATTCCTATCATCTAGTCAATACTAAAAGCATTAAAATTTTCTAGTTCATCCCATACAACATTCCTATACTGCCTTAGCCTATGATTTTTTGAAGCATACTTAGATCTTATTTGAGAAATCACTAACTTAGAGTCTCTAATAACTCTGAGATTCTTTATGTTGTTTCTTGAAGCCAATCTTATCCCAATCAACAAAGCTTCATTCTCTACAATATTATTAGTACATGTGAATAACAAGGAGAATGAGAAGTTGTAGGTCTTACTACTAGGAGTTATCAGTAGAACTCCAACACCTGCTCCTTCCTTTGGACTTGCACCATCAAAGTACATTGTCCATAAGCCATTATTGTCTTCTATATTATCTTTTTCTTTAGTCAATAACACATGCTTATTTTCTACCCCATCCTTTCCATCTTGGACTTGGAAAGACCCAATGTCAGTATCCAAAAATCAGTTTATATCATTATCATTAATTTCCTTAATCATGTGAGGGGTCCTTGTTTCTCTAGATACCTTGAAACTTTGACCAGTGACATCAAAGCTAGCAAATGAAAGATCACATTGAATACTCCCTCCCATTGAGGCACTCCACTTCCTTGATAAAAGCATTCCATATTGAGGAGGGATGTCTACCACTACAAAACTCATACTTAGCATCTTTTTTGTGCATGCATCAAGTCTATAAGGTAGAGCCTTAATGGTACGTATGACATGTACTTCCATAGAATCCATTTCTTGACATCTCCCATGAGGAGAATCAACTTGCAATGCTAATGACTTAATGATTTCTGCTGGCATGAGAGTATTTGATGCCCCAAAATCTATCATACAATTATTTAGCCTTTTACCATTTATAACCAGAGTTAGGAAAAATGGATCTACAACTCCTAAAGGAGTGATCACATGATTAGTACTTAAAAAAACCCCATGTTAAAGTCTTTTCTTTGTGTTCCTCAATCCTCATCATCTCCAAGAGTGGGACCTTGATTGGGATTTGTGACAACAACTGCTCCATATCAACCAGAGTATATTTTAAATCAGAAATATGTTGCTTCAAAGTAATAACATTCTCATTTTCAAATTGCGTAGAAAGGCCTGGCTCAATCATTCTGCTATTTTCATGAATAGATGGAGCACTTATTTCTGGTGTCTTTACTTTTACCTTGTGGACAACAACTAGATTATCAAGGTTATTATATTTCTTGATATTTGTTTTCTTGATACCTTCAACATGATTTTCTTTTCCTAGTTCTTGCTCAAATTTTTCTCCTGCCTATTTGACAAAAATACCATAGGGTTTTCCATCAGCATTTCCCACTGTTCTGCCTCTCAAATTGTAATTACTCCTTACTTGAGCAACCATGTATGCAGTGATTTTTTCAATTTCTTCATTTGTGGGTCTTCTTAATACAAAAGGCTCATTTCCCCTAGTAGCATTGCATCTCATGTCATCAACCCTTTCTTCTTCCTCATCATATGAAAAAAAATAATTACATGCACTCTCCTCATCAGGCTCTTCTTCACTCCTCAAAAGTGCAGAATTCATTGCACAACCACTATCATCATATAGTTCATCCTCTTCTATTTCTTCTTGTGACTCATTTGCAAATATGTTCATAGCAATTTCACAATAATTAGGGCTATGTGGGGATTGGCAAGCAGTGCACCATGCAACACCATCACATGTATTGACTGAATTTCTTTGTAAAGGATCAGGAGTGTTACCATTAGTATTGTCATTCCTTTATGGGAATATAGGCTTCCCATCTTTCCATTGATTAGTATAGGGATAATTTTTCATCCTTGGTGGCCTATTAAAATTATTGGTAGTAGGCCTAGTATCACTATTTGGAATCCTAACATTCTTTTTATCTGCAGGCTTTTAATCCTTAATGAAACTTAAGATCTATTACATATTTATTTAATCTTTAGGCTTAGCAGCATAAGGCCTATCTGGCTCTTTCCTAGCAGGCTTCCAATCTTCTCTTCTACCCAAGTTTCCTAACACTCTCCTATTTGTTTCAATATTCACTATTTTTATATGCATCTCTGAGAGTCGTAGGATTCTTTTCTCTAAGGAGGTAACCCATTTTAAAATCAAAAGCATTTAAGTAGGTGGAAAGACAAACCTTATCATCAAGTCTTAAAACTTGAAATAATTTGTGCATGATTTTTTAAAATCTTGTATTGAATTTGACAACATCCTCATTTTCATGTTTCTTAATGTTATTGAGCTCATTTAACATGAAACCTTCATTTGTCTTATCACCATATTGTTCTTTAAAACAACTTTCCAAATCATCCATAGATCCTATAGAGCCAAAAGACAAACCCCTGAACTAGTCCCTACTATCCTCAACTAGAGATTGCACAAACAATTTCATTTTTACATCCTTATGCATGATATCGTAGTCATCCATCACATCAATAAACTTTTTCAAATGTTCCTCACAAGTAATAACATTATTCCTAGCAAACTTGGGAAGTTTATCTCTGATTTCATTTGGAACTACATTTGGATAGCAACATCAATGAAAGAAAATTTCTTGTACCTTTCTGCATGAGTTGGTATTCTTGGAAAAGGATTTTCCTCTTGAGAAGCAGATGCCTTGGCATGTGATGTTGTAGCTACTTCAGCACCCAAAGGCCTAGAAGTCTGCCTAAGGAAATCCATCTTTCTCTTCATTTCTAGAGAATCATCCTCCAACTCATCCTTCTCAAGATCTTTATCTATGATTTATTTTTCCAATCTATCCCTTTCTAGATCTTTATCCAACTTGGACATCCAATCTAATGGAACCTTGGGATTCACAGGTTCCTCTACTTGAACACTTGTGACCTTTTTCTTACCGTTGTTTCTTGGTTCTTGGGTAGTAAGAATTGGCTGAATGACAGGTTCTTCTTCAGCTTGTTCAGGTTCATCAACCTGTTTCATTGCCTCCAAAATTTTCAATTTCCATTTCTTTTTCTCAAGAAAAATTTGGTCATGTCTAATCTTATCTTATTTTTCTTTCTCTCTTCTTTGTCTGATAGAAATCTACTCATGGATTCTCCTATCTAGTTCAACAATCTCTTTTTCTATGCTATCATAATTAGGGAGAGTGGTATCAGATTCTGTAATTTCCTTCTCACTAGGAGAATGATAATATTTATAAGAACCCAATCCAAAATCAGAAACCTCTTGATACTCTGATGTATTGCCTTCTTAATTATGCTGGATTGGTTCTTCTATTCTTTTGTTCTTTATTTGTCTCTCATTTTGAGGGAAAATCCTATTTTTCTTTCCTTTCCTTGGGTGACTATCCTTAGAGGTAGTTGGAAACTCATCCTCCATCTTGTCTTCAGGATGTCTATTCACCCAATCTCTATTGTTCCTAGTAGTCATGTCAAGAAATTTTGTGTAAATTGAAAGATGTTAATCAACACTGCTGTAGAGAAAACTCAGAGTCACCACCCAACAAGTTGGGAAAATACAAAACTTACCAGAATGAAAATGGAAGGAACAACACTCACAGAACACAAGGTACTCTATACTTCCAATTGTTAACTTATTGTTTGGTTAGGACACTATTCTTCACTCTTTCCCCAATAGAGTCTCCATCTTTTTGGTGTTTGAAAACATTTATACTATCTAAAGCTACCAATATGCCTTGAGACTGATGTTAGGAGTGGTTAGATCCAAGTATAGAAGCTCTGCAGGACAATTGGACCAACTATAGGGACAATAATTCCGTCTGCACTTCTAGCTCTGTAAAACCAAGGTGGGTACACCTAATCCAGATAAAATATAACTCCTTAAAACTCTTCAAGACTCTGGATTATAACAATAGATGATGGTAAGAAAGTACTAAATACTAACTAGGCATTCATTAAATCTCTCTTACCAAGTGGGACATACAACCAACAACCATAGGATATGAAAATGACTAAGTAATGGTTTTGATGTAAACTTCCGAGACATAACCAAAAAATATTAGACATGCATCAACAAAGAAAATAAAAGCTCTTGGCCAATGCCTTATCCATTGGGCAACTTCTTCAATCCAAATATTGAAACAAATAGACAACCTATTGGCAAGGATTCACAGCCTTAAATACATGTATCTTAGATCACACACTTTCTTATAAGATCCCTATGCATATATATCAAATGAATCTATATTTTCCCAAAGTATATTTATTCTAATCCTAGATGAGAACTATGGAATGAAACATACACATAGATAACTCTATGTAGTGGAAAAGAAAATCCAAAACTCACACAACAAAAGAAAAGGAGAGACTTGAAACTAAAACAATGTATTAAGTATAATGAATGCAAATCTGTAACAATAAGATTGAATAACTACACCACTCAATAATTTTCAAAAGATCAAAAGTATCTATCTAAGCATGAAATATAGTCTGATACCAAATCTGATATATCCCTAGGACTCAAACTTTTGGAACCAACACTTAATATCAAAAAATTTGGAACATTTACAATAGAGAAAGGAAAGCCTGAAAAAGGAAGATGAAAACCATAGGAGAGGGTTCCAAAAACTTCCTATCATGTCATAAATGAAATCCTATCTTGCCAATTTGATCTTTCTGCAGAAGATAACCTAAAAGATATGTCTTGAGGATCAACTTGCCAAATTAAAAGCAAAGGTCTAACCACATAAATGCAGAATACTCAAAGCATGGAAGAAGGCATCCTAGAATAGGAAGAAATCAAAGATCCAAGAGACCACTATACTACATTGAATGTGTTCAGACCCATAGAACATAACCCCAAACAAACAAACGACACCATTAAGACAGTCATGGGCAAAAAGAAACCTCGAGCCACTTGCCTACAAGTCTGAGAACATGTCATCATAGTAGAATGTGCAGGAAGATTTAAAATTTTTAAAATATTAACCACACTGGCTTAAACCTCTGGTGGGAAGAACATCGACGACCAAGATCAAGATCCCTTTACAATTTTAAAAGAGAACCGTTGATTCACTTTAAGTTACCTGGGCACTTTAGGAAACAGACTTTAACTAACCAAGGCTTGACCATGGTCTATCATGCAACTCAGATATAACATAGTCTCCAAACTACCAGACCCTTCACTTAACCCATGGTTTATTATGTGACTAAACGCTAACCACACATCTTTCCCTTTCATCTACAATCTGCACTGAGTCGCTAAATCACTTAAGTTAACAAAAATTTAATCTGAGAATCAATGACAAGAACTCACTCTTAGGCACACCAATTTCCATGTGGAAACATCTTATTTGATCTTGGAACCACCTGTCCAAATTATCTCACACTGTCCCCACACCCCTTTCTATCATCTTGGATACACATTATTCATTTCACTACCGTGCGATGCTTAACTTCCTCGCATCTTTCCTTCACACGGTAGCACATTACTGTTGGATCTTGATCTACGTTCATCACTTTATTTTCAATTCATCTCCATGTGGAACCACCCTACTTGCTAAAAACTCAGGCGTGTATCTAATTAACCTAGCCTACCACCTATGAAACCTGCCACATGTAACACCCATGCTACTATGAGATCCGACTAGATCTGTGCTGACTCAGACTGCACCATCGTGCCTTACCACCACCTTTGATCCACTTGAACTCATCACCTGAACATTCTCTGACACGGGCCCTCCAAAATTATCCATCTTCCCATCAATTATCTGCCACTAACTGCAACACTTGACAAACCATCGGCCAAAAAGGCGCTTTCCTTTTGACACTTAACTACTATAGGCTGGGATATAAAAATGTTAAAGTTCCCTGATGCACAAAAAATGTGGGATAAAAGACTTAGGGTATTTGAAACTAAAAATACACCAGCAAAGACCAGAGACCAATGTGACTGGTTTGACACCACCAAGGTGACCAAAAAAGGAACAAAGCATGGATACAACAACCTTCTACAACCAAATCATGCAACAACAGACCAAAAAACTTAGACACAAATGAGAAACCTGAAGAAGCAATACTAAGCAACATTACTGAGAAATATAGTGTAAACTAAGGAATGTAGTGTTAACTGAGCACCAGTATTTCCCAAACATCAGTGTTAACTAAGAACCATAGTTTAATGCCTTTTTACCATTCTCAGTTATTTGTACCATGAAAACACTAATTTTTAAAAATCTCTAACATAGAGCACAACCCACTCTTCCAAACCTAGGAGAACATGATCTTATGGTGATGAGAGATCAATCATCCCAGTGAACTAGGGTCACTTACCCATTAGACCCCAGTCTCACCTTCACAAGGTGGTAACAAACCAATTAGTGTATACCTCTTACACTCAACTTGCATTGAAATTATTAGAGAGTAGGATATATCTGAGACTTCATGTTCCACCATCCCATATCTAGAAATGTCACTTAACGAACCATCCTCCAGTACCTCCCAATTCTATAACATGGAGTCCCACCAAAAGGGAAAGGTTTAACCAACACTATATCATATCTATAATTTAAAATAAGGTATAATCGTAAAATCCTTACAAGATCATTGAATCCCACAAAAAGGTCCAAAACTCAAAGGTGATTAAGTCATTCCCAACTATCCATCATAACATTGCTAAGAAAAGGAGGGGACCTCACATGTTCAAACTCACATCAAGGAAAAAAGAAATCTCATAGGGAATGCAGACTAGAAAATATGGAAGATTCTAATGTTGGACCTATACTGAACATGACATGCAGTAGCATCATCCAAAATAACTTGCACACTGATTCTAATTATCTCCAAGAAAGAGGTAGTTGAAACATCCAATTATCCTTTATTCTTAAGATATAATGATGCCACCATAGTCCTACTCATCATGGTATATACTTAATGATAATTGCACGGTACAGGTACAAGCACCCACACAAGAGAAAATTTTAACTTGTATGCTTGGAAATAGCTTATGATTCCATGCTTTAGCCATTATTACTGACATACACTCCCTTCCAAACAAAAGTTATTATGATTCCCACTTCACCTATTAATAGAGTAGAGATTCTATTTCTCATCAAGTTAGTATTGCATAAGATAACATGTTTGCCTAGGTGTTCCCTGTTACACACACTATCTATGGCGCACATTGACCTAGATAGAGTCACAAAACATAGGAATAGGTAGAAGATGAAAAAATTTAGAACAATCACCATGAATAGAAAGTAAAAACTCAATTGGGGAAATTTATCAATTTTCAACAATAAATCCAAAAGTGAGCTCATTTTAACAATAAACCATATTTGACAACTATCATAAAGAATAGATACAAAAGTTTAGGTGACCAATCCCATTCGAAAGAAATAACCAAAAGGTGCTATCCCTCACAACACGTGGAAAGTTCCACCCAAAAAATAAATAAAGATTTCAAGCAAATCATGCACAAAGAAAGATGGTTGAAATCAAACACTTAAGAGGAAGTATCCACCATTGGATTCTAAGACACCGCTTCTTAAAAAAAATAGGATGCATACTCATCACTCACTTATCAAACAACGATACAATTGTAATTCAACTATGCACAACTATACTTGTAGCAACTGCAAAAATTGTAAGAACAATACAAGTTTATCTTATCCCTCTAATACAATACTTTCCATTATGCAATATATCCCCCTCTAACCTATGCCTAAGAATCACCACCAGTTAGAAACATAAGACCCAAATGCTTAGAGGGAAGGATCATCATACTCATGATGTAATTGACTAGCGATCACATGGGTTCTTCTCAAAACTAGAGTACACTCCACATATAAAGGTCCTATACACTTTTGGTAAAACTAGAGTCATAAGGACAAGATGTTAGGTGTACATGCTTTACCAATAGGGGATAACACATTAGGATCTCACATATCCACAAAAATATCAAGTCCCTTCCCCAAGTAATTTGGAGACAATGTTCATTAAGCCGAAATTTACACAACCGTAGGTAATTACTTTTCCATCCACCAAAAAAAATGATTCTCCCTATAAACTTCACTGTAGTGCACAAACATTTGTCCACAAGTGGAACCATGAATATGTAGAAATTTAAGGTGTCCAAGCACATCCCAATTTCATTTTATTTCACTCATACTTATACCGTGACAGGTATGCACAACACACCACAGTCCTTAAGGAGAAAGTCAGTAGTCCCTCAAGCCCCGCAGAGACTTCATAAATAAAATGGATCCCATATGGTCACACGACCAAGAAAGCTACTCAAGGGGTCCTAAGCATTTTTTTCAACAAGAGGTCAACTAAATACTAGTTGTTGAGTTAAACGAGTGGCCTCCCCACCGTGATAGCTAAAAAATCCACACCACCAACCACATAAGGGTCAATATACACTCAAACTTCTAAAGCACATGTTAAGCAATCAATCCGAAGAGCTCAAAAGAGATGAACACATAGGGGTGTTAAGCAATCTAAGAGGTATATCAATATAGGAAGTACTCCTTTCTTTACCTCATGATACTAGGGTTTCTCCCTAAAAGGGTACTCCATAATCATCATACTAGGGCACCAAAGCATTAAGTCATCCTAAGTTTACCATCTCGTACAGACGTGTTCATTTGCATCAACAATATCCTCTACTTGGGGATCCATAACATCATGAGCCCCATGTAGAACATAGGCTCAGGTAGGTACCTATCCTAGAAGAATAGTGACAAGCTTCAAGATTATGATAGGAGGTTGTTCAAGAGAGGGGGTCCTTGATCCTCCTTGACAACCCTGCCTCATGCTATTCTCCCTCCTATGTAAAGAGAATTTGCCCTCATTCCCATTCACATTCTACACGCTGCCACATAACTAGAGGATTCATACACAAGCGTGAATTACTTCTAAATGAAGCGTAATGGTTAAAGGTTCCTTGTATTGAACCTTGAATATGATACCAAAATATCATGCCCAAAATTTAGGGCAAGAAATACACCACCAATTTTTTTTTATCATGTTAAGTTCTCTAAAGTTGCAGTAGCATAGGTTCAAGTGTTCACTAAGATTCTATGCTTGGTTACAACATCGATGAAAAAGATATACTTCTATAGGTATGAGATTTACTAGGGTCGAGGGGAATCATGACGAATGTCAACATCCGTCAACATGATCTCTTGAGGAAGTGTAGTCAAGATAAAATTGGTTTAATTATCAAATCCGGTTTATTACTTTGAATCATTTTCATTAAGGAGGTACATTGCTAATCTGAATTCAAACACAATAATTTAGTTCCCAAATAATAAGGTTGATCGCTGACATAATTGGATTAATTAATATTTACGTAATTTACTTATCTCCCAATAATTTATCTTTAAAATCTATTTAATAGAGTTTGAAGGTAAAAATTAATTAAATAATTAAGTATAACTGGATCTAGTTTACCCCTAGAATTACTCCTTATTTCATGTAATTGTTACCATTTATAATCTAAAAAGGTCCTAACACTATTGACCTAATTTTTACTATTGTGAATTACCAAATGCCTTCGTAGTTTAATAAGGTTCGATGATAGAACTGTAAAAACTCCTCTAATTATTATATTTAATATCCAAACTATAGCCAATTCAGATACAATATCCACTAAATATTTTTTTCCTAGATAACCCATTTTGATATGTTAATAATAACCCTAATGTTTAACTTAGTCAACTATGCTTATATTTAAAGGAACACTTAATGTTTCTTTAATTATAACATGTAATATAATATTATATTTTAATATGATGGGTAAATAATTGTGTAAATAACTTAATTAAAAACATTTATCCTTATAGCCCCTTATTTATATTTTATTATTAACTTATTAAATAAAATTAAACAAATGTTTACTCCAATAACCCATTAAATAAATTACCTTGAATTAACCTAAATCCTCCAATTAAAGACTCTTTAAGACTTTCTTAATTGAGTACTTTTACTAATCAATCACTTAAATTTAACTCCATCTTATTTTAAAGTAAATTAATTATAAACAAAAAGACCCAAATTAATGTAGAAATTTGCATTTTCCACCAAAAGGGCTTGCCTCCAAAAGAAAATTTCATACTTACAATGATATAAATAATAATAAAAACTCACGTTTTAAATCCCAACCCTAATTAGGGTTCAGGTGGAAAAATATTACACCCAAAAAGAACCTCTCTCTCTCTCTCTCTCTCTCTCTCTCTCTCTCTCTCTCTCTCTCTCTCTCTCTCTCTCTCTCTCTCTCTCTCTCTCTCTCTCTCTCCTTTAGAAACCCTAGCTCTCTAAATGCAATATCCTTTATTTTGTTGCAGACATGATGCAATGGCCACAAAGGTGACAATTTATTTTAAAGTGGCTTGGTCGGGCAGTTTATTTATTTTTCTTTCCCCCTGGTTGTGGTTTTGGTTGATCTAGGAGGCAAAATTTAGTGAGCCTTAAAGCAATGGAGGTTCTGCACTAGGGGAAGGGTCGGGTCACCGTCCCCATGGCGGGTTGCCAGCCTGCGACCCTGTCATAGTCAGCGGCCCATGGGCCACTGCTGTGGAGGTGTCATGGGTGTGACTGCTATGGGGTAGGGGAGGTCGTCTCTCCTCACACCTCCCTTACAAGAAGGGGTCGAGGGGGTGGGGCTTCGGCCCACCCTTTTCCCCAATACAATTTTTTTTTTTATAAAAGCATTTTAAATAAAAATGAATTTACACTTTGTTTAATGCTTTTTTTGTTATACACACACACACACACACACACACACATTTATGTATATAAATAAATGTGTATACCACATTTCTTGGAAATAAACCAAGTTTATAATACTATTCAAGGCATTAGAGAAAGTAATCAAATATTATAAGCTTGAAATGACATTTATTTAGATAAAGGAGTAACTAAATCTATTTTCTTTTGGCTAAACTACTTGCTATTATAAAAATCAGAATCTCATGGTTGCTTTTTTTTTAAAACTACAATAATAGAAACAACTAAGAAGCAAATAACCAACAACTCTTTTCATTGATAACCTTAAACTTTCCTTTCTATTTATAGCAAATATATGTAGTGGCATTACTTTTCCTTTCAATACATAACCTTCACAATAAAAGCATAGATGGAACTCTTATTCCTCTTATTACAACTTACAATAAGCTCAAATTATTTTTTTACATTTATGACTTAAACTTATCTTCACAACTATAGACATAAAACACATTATATTTACTACTATGGCTTGAATACATGAACATAGCTACATGGGTTTTCACATTTGCACAAGGATTCCTCAACACCAAATCCTTCTTTTTCTAAGCTTCCACATTCTTCTTCAAGAATCCAAGTATAAACCTGCATAGATAAAAGAAGGTTGACCATGGAGGCTCACCTTTCAACCTAGGCCTTTACAAGACCACCCCAAGCTTGTGGAACCAAGAATGGATGGGAAAGAATCATTCTACACAACAACACATAAATGCAACCATGAAAAAAACATTGAATTCCCAAACCCTTGGTTTCATAATGGATCGCCTTGAACCCATGAAAAGGGGTGAAAGTGGGAAAGGAATCCAAATAGGAGAAGCCATAGAAAATAATGAATAATATAGGAATGCATTCACAAGGATCATAAAAAATCACAATCTTCTCCTTTATCATAAATAAATTTATTCCCTTATGACCCCTAAAAGTGTAGAACAAATTATGGCAACATGGAGTCCATACTCCATCCCAAATCCCCCTCCTCCATGAGGAGAGACTCTACACTATTTGGGAATTCCCAACTAATTCCCTTCACCCTCAAGGCTCTCTTCCCTCCCAAGGGTGAGTATGGCCTTGCAAACCAAAAGACAACATTCATTGCAAAGGAAAGAAAAATAAACAAGATCTCACAAACACAATGCATACAACATCACAAGCTACATACTACCAGAATTGCAATGCACAACATTTACACAAGACATAAACTTCCATGGCAAGAGAGCACCAAACTTGCTCCAAGTAATGGCAATAATTAAGTTGAAGATGAGATTTCCCCTTCGTTATCTCTTTCTTCCTTGGCCAAATATTTCAATCTCCCTAACCCAAACTAGAAGTATCCAAGTTTGGAGAGTGGCCAATCAACCCAAAAAGTCCTTCAAACTTCCACTAAAAAGGAAACTCTCACCTAACCGTCATAATGAGAAAAGACTATTTAAAATTTACCACTCAAAAAAAGGGTTATCTTTTCAAGGTCATAAATGAATTTTGGGCACTCTATTGGTAAAAAATAAACCCCTAACCCACAGTACACTTAATAGGCTAGCTAATTTCAATGCAAACCACCTCCTAGGATTCCATTTAGCCCTCCAAAAACCCTTTAAGAGTTGACTTACGAATTTACATGATGGAACTCCACTTTTGGCTCTACAAATAAGAAACCCTACATGGGGACACTACAATGTGAATCTTGGGTGAATGTCTAATTCCAATCTAACTTGCTTGGTCATGCCAACTCACATGTACAAGTTTCAATTGACACAACATAAATTATTGTTACAAGTGTGGTTTCTGTTGCACCAAAAGATTGACTTTTTAATGATCGATACAATTTACTATACTTATAGAATCCAAGGGAGGTGGTTAGTCCCTTGTCACGAATCTTGAGTGGAGTGGTGAGCATTTCTCTAGCAATCTCCCTCTCGGCGTTACCTGAGGGGATTCTAACTTGTGACCAAGCTCTGATACAACTTGTTACAAGTGTGGTTTCCGTTGCACCAAAAGATTAACCTTTCAATTCCTGATACAACCACTATACTTATAGAATCCACAAGAGACGGTTAGTCCCTTGTCATGAATCCCAAGGGGAGTGCTGACCATTTTTCCAACAAACACATCAAATTACATTTACTTATGGCATGCCAAGTTGGATAAACCACATATTTATAATTTAAAAATTACAATACATCCAAACATCACATTTACTGAATAAAACACATAACAACAAGGTTATATCCCTTCAAAGAGTAAACCTTGGATTTTCACTGATTTCACATTGATCCATTCTTGATTCCCCACATTTTAAATCCATGGTAATTTTCCTGCACACTCGATCAAAATATTAGTAGCTCAAGAAATAAAACATGCATATAATGATGCAAAATTATTGATAATATTTTATACATATCCATTAACACTTTGCATTTCACAAGGCTCATTATAAATTAAAATAAAAAATATAATTACATTTCCACATGCAAATATATGAACTCATTAGTTATTGTTAAATCTCATCATCATGTAATATCTGAAATCAACTATCACAAGTATCCTAGAAGCATATTATATAATTTCAATCAACATCAAAATCACCTTGAATCATAATTCACATGTCAATATAAAATCCAAACATGAGATTTAGAATTTATCTTTTCATCTATATCATATCATCAAAATCTACCAGTCATAAAAATATCAAATTATATCCTAACATTATCATCGTCATAATGTAAAATCATCACATAGTGTTTAATGATATGAAATCATTTTCCAAATAAGTACAATTTATCAAAATAAAGTATCTTTATGTAATACTTATCAATTTCATTTGAGGACATCATCTAATCATCGTTTAGAAATTTCATGAAATCCTTTATTAAATTGTATCATAATAATATTCTAATTTAGTTAGTCATTATGCGTCATTAAAATACATCATAAAATATTCATCATAGGAATCATTAGTATATGTATCCTAATCAAAATACTTTATCATTCATATAATCAGATCCATCAATCCACATATAGGAAGTATATGTCAAAAAATTCTAATCCTACTAACCTTAATTCATCTAAAAATAATATATTTGATTTAATCAATCTAATTCTTACTTTCATTATTATATTAACTATTTAATGAGCTACATCACTACATACAATCACGACTCAACTCAATTGATCGATTTATGGTCACATCCAAAACCATTTAAGTACCTAACATTAAGCACATCTAAACTTATTAGGAATCTCAATTTTTCTTGCACCATATCAATTCACACAAAATATACACCCACTTGCATTCACATAATAACATGAGTATAGAAACAATGTGAAACAAAGTGCATCATGAACCATGTGGTCACATCTCTGTCCGATACAACATATAATCCATAAGGCACCAATATAAGGAGTGCTCATACTAGGTTTATCTTGAAGGTAAAACCTTACAAGAGTAAAAAATGGTCGTAAAATACAAGCATGGAAACTAATTCACATCCATCGAGGTTTCAAGAAGGAAGGGAAATGGGGGAGGCCCTACACATTTTTGAAATTCAAAAAAAGGGTGCTCATTTCTATTTGGACCGTTGGAAGCAAACTGAGCACCCATTTCATTTAAATAATGGGTGCCCATTTCTTAAAGATTCATCGAAGACAAAAAATAGGACTGTGGGCTTGATCTAAATGATTGACTATTCAATCATTTTTATGACACATCCTTGTTGTAGAAAGAATAATTTGAATCAACATTCTCTTTTTTTGTCTTGTTTTGGATTTGACATGAATAGCATACTTTGAATTCAAATTTTGGTGCAAACATGGGATCAAAGTGACACAAAAAGAGGCAAAGGAAGGTTCTAACAGCTGGTGAGGTCACATAAAATAGAGAGAAGGAAACAATAACAATAAAGAAGATAAATAATTCAAGAATTGAATAATTTTGGAGCATCGAGTTCAAAAAGCATTTCAGAAGAGGATAACATTGAGGAAACCATGATGGATGCAGAGGCTGAAAATACAATAGGACCAAATTCAAGTGCATCTTCTAATCCAGTATTAGATAGAGGTATGTCTTCATAGCCAAATGAAACTTATGATGATAAAGAACCTGTTCTTTTTGTAGAAGCAGGTTACTCTTTATATTGGTTAGGTTTTCTTCTTGAAAATAGAGTGACACATCAAACACCAAAAATTAGTAATGTTAAACATAGTGATAAAGGAAATAAATTTCAAACCCCAATTGAATGTGAAATTCAAACCCCAATTAAAATTGAAAATCAAATGACAATTAAAATCAACAATGTGGATGTAGACATGGAAACACCAATTGAGAAAGAAACCCCTTTGAATAATAATGAAAAGAATGAAAATTTTCAAATTAAAAGTGATGTTTTAGACAATTTGCGTGGATTGGTTTCATGGAGACACATTAGGACACATGTGACTAGATTTTTTAGACAATTTTTTTATAATAAGAAATTTAGGTTTCAATGTCAACTAATGTTACAACTAATTAAAATGACTAAAGTGTGAAAATTAATTAACAGGTTAGGCATTTATGTGAAATCCAAAAGAAGGATGAGTCTCTAAAAAAATTATATCAATTTTTGCTAGTTCCTTTGCCACAATCGGAAAGAAAAGTCATTCTAGAGATAGGAATGCGACATGACGGGCAATAACAACAACTTTAGTAAACAAAACTACTTTTAATAAAAGAATGATGAAAAACATAAGTAGATATCTTAATATTCATAATAAAAATTTAGCAAGAGATGTAAAGATAATCTATTTAACTTTGAAATTGATCTATCAAACCATTTGCGGAGCTTTAGTGATAGACTCCCGAGGTCTGACATGAAACTTACTGGTGAAGTAAAACCTTTGATTGAAAATTTTTGGCACGATAATAAAAGAGTGTCACCTAATGTTAGAGATATTCTTAAATTAAGGGTTTGATCAAAAATTTGTGATCCAAATCCAAAACACCTTTTGGATATGACTCAAACTGAATTGCATAATTCTTTTTTGGATGTTAAGTTGTTAACTATTCTAGTATTAGTCAAAGATCATTTGTAAAATATAAACTACAGTACGTAAGGATTAACAAGGAAAGAGTCACGTGTTGCAAAAGTCATGTTCAATTTTTTTATCATTGTGATGTTTTTTTATCTAGACGTTCTACCATAAATAGTAATGAAATATTGGAGGAATGTCATATAAATATACCACCTCAAATTGTAAAGGAGTTTAAATTAGGTTTGTTTTTCAACCCACCGAATGATAATTTTTTCTTTTGAATGCATGTGTTTCTGGTGTATGTGATGTATGTGGCAATTAGATGAATGTTTGAATGAAAATATTTCAATTGATTTTGTACAAAAATTAGTTGATGTAAAAATATTTAAAACTATTGAGTATCCATTGAAGGATGGAAAGGTTGGAAAATGGTGCGATCTAATCACTGAAAAAGTTAGTGTTCATGCATTTATGAATGAATTCAAGAGTAAGGTTGTACCTAGAAATATGTGAAGCACTCTCAAAATGCTAGATGACTTGATGGATAGTTTCATATGCAAGAATACATTTCAAAATGGTAGTATACTTTTAGTCGTTGAATTTGTAGAGAACTACACGCTTGAACCACAAGATGTGATCCAATCACAATATGATAATTCAATGCAAGTAAATTTTTTTATTCATATTGTTTATGTGCATGCACTTGATAATAGAGAAGAGGATCAATTTTTTTTTGAGAGAGTACCATTTCTATATGATTGATAATAAATTACACTCATAAGAGTTTGTCCAGTATCGCTTTAAGACATTTAATGAGAGTTTAAGGGAGAGAGAAATTCATATAACACATCATCTAATATGGTCAGATAATTGCACATGGAAATTCAAGAATGCTAGAATGTTTTTTTGGTTGAGTAGGACACATAAGAAAATTAATATCCAAAAATATTTCAAGTTTTTTGAGGCCGGACACGGGAAATGAGAACACGATGGTGCCCGTGCATGTGTTAAGAGATCCCTTTGGAAAGAGCACATCAAATTTGAGGAAAAAGAAATATTTAAAGATGCACGTGCAATTGTTGAATGGTGTAAATATAGTTTGTCTTTAGGATCAAGTTATAACTCTACAATCATAAGTTTCTTCTATCTAGTTGAAGAGAATAATATCCTTTCAAGATATGGTTGTGATACAATCAATGGGTCAGCTAAATTGCATTCATTTAGGACTTCTAACTCTAACACTTGGACTATATGGACTAGGGAGCTTGCTTGTTTTTATCAATTTTGTGTTGTAGGTGAATGAGAAGAATGAGAGAATATGGAATGGGTTGAAGAATGGAAATAAAAATCCGTTACACCTAGTGTGACACAAGCTCAAGATGATATAAGAAATGAAGACCTAAACCATGCATTTGCATCAAAAGATTATGATTGTGTTTCATACCTCATACAACCTTGTAATTTAAATCAATTTCTTGTAGAAATTTAAATCATATTATTTATGTATGACATATATTTTATTATTTTATTTTAATTAAAAGAAGATAACATGTTTTATTTGGACATGTACTTAATTTTGTTTTGTAGGACATGTGTATGTTGTTGTTGCACCTAGGGATAATGAAGAGAAGACTAAGTATTGGCTAGCTCGATGTGTAGAACCTAAGAAAATTTGATATGTCATGAAGTAGACGATGATGATTTTCATTATCCAATTGGGTATGTTGTGGTTGTTGGTACATAGATACACAAATACCTAACAAGAAAGAATGGTTAACCATCTTTTGAAGACTACCAATCAGAAAATAAGATTATACACTATTCTCATTTGCTAGTGGCAAAAAAATCAAATTGGAAAGATACAAAGGGAGTACTTCTAATAAAATATTATGGACACTTTCAATGGAAGAGAATGAGGAAATCATAGACGCATTGTAGAAAAGAGAGGATTTTGACGGTACATTACGTTGAATAAAATTTATATACATGTAAGTTTTTGTTAATTGTTTATTTTTATATGTAGTTCTATATGTCTTTTTTCAATTCTCATATGTAGATCTAATTACTTTTGTTTTCAAGTGTCAAGTGCAACTGGACAACATAGATGAGAGTAAACTTGTGAATTTTACAACTTTTGGCTAATCAAAGTTGTAATACTAGGTGAGTGCAATTTATTTATTTAACTTTTGGATCCTAGATTTAAATTTGACATAAATGATAATTTACTTTAAATGAACCTTACATTTAAATATATATTTTCTAACATTTCAACATAAATTTTTATGATGTGGGACCTCTAGAAGAACATAGAAATGAACTATTTATGCAATTCAATGCACACTTATAGTCGTCCATTTTTTGTTTTATAAAGAACACGAGTTAACTATTATTAATCTAATTTTGTTTTAAATATAAGTTCAATTAATATTTGTATAGTTCTATGTTCAATAATAGATACTGATATAGTTATTTGTACATCCATATTTCATAGTTCAATTTAATATGTCATGGTTAGATAGATGATTTTTTTATAGTTAATCTTGAAGTCAATATTAGTTACATCTATATTGTATAATAAGTTATTTGATTAATGATAGTTTTAAAATTAATTGCTCTTGTCAATTACATGAGGAAATAGCTACTATTAATGATCCAATTACAATTCATATTTAGATAAACTCATATATTACATAAACTCATATATCTAGATTCAAACCTCTATTTTGAAAAACCATGAAATAAGATTTAAAAAGTCTCCAAATAAGATAATAACATATCAAATCCTAGAATAATATGTATCATAATGTCCATCATATCAACTCTGTTAGGATTGGATAATACTGAGAGGGGGGTGAATCAGTATTATAGTACTTAATTAAATTCTTCAACCATTTAAATATCAACCATAAAATTGCAGTAAAAAAAATAACATAAGAAAATGACACAATACTCATAACACCATATTTTGTTTTCGAGGAAACCCTGGCCAAGGGAAAACCCTGGTGGGGATGGTATGCACAAGCATCTACTAAAGTATAATGTCCTTGTAAGGAGACCTAACCCTGTTAGGAGATGAATATTACATAGTACATTTCCTTGTTAGAGGGATAACAACCCTGTTAAAGGTTCACAACACCCTGTTAGGGGCCAACTAAGCTTACAAATCTTACAATATAATTTAGGTTACAAAGTGTTATCAGTCATGAACAAAACAAGCAACACTGGTGCTTAGATAGTTCCTTTATTGTTCTTCAATGATCTTTTTCATTCTCTTCTCTTATATTTTCTCTACAACTTATCCATCTATCCAACTAACTCTCACGCAATCTTTATCAAAAAAGATCTTACATATATATCTCACAACTTTACAAAGTCGGCTCTCAATATGAATATTACAAATATTACTAAGTCGGCCTTAAATATAAAATAAATTTAATATAGTAAACACTAAATGCATAGTCAGTTCTCTTGCATAGTTGATGTGGAGGTTATCAACAACTAAAATACAACTTTAATAGTATGGAGTCCAAGCCATACTCCATCAATCTTCGCTACTGTCAAACTGCTATGTTTCATTGTTCAAATGCAGTCTGTCTGTCTTCAATTATGTCTAACTCACTATAGAATCAACTAAAACAAAATTGATCTTAGGTGGAGGTCGTAAATACCCCATACTATCTTCCTCTAAGCTCTCTTTCCCTAAATCATTGATCTCAATCTTTGACATCCAAAACACTTATGTATCTCTGCTTCTACACTTAGTCAATTTATGAATCACCAAAACTTATATTTTCTAGAATTGGTCTGAAACCCAGATGTGTTGCCATAAATGAAAACCAAAAATTAATTCACATTTACACAAAATTGATTACTTCCCAACAATCTCTCCCTTTGGCATTGATGACAACACTTGTAAAATAAATAAATAAGTGTTCTCTCTCTCTCTCTCTCTCTCTCTCTGTGTGTGTGTGTGTGTGTGTGTGTGTGTGTGTGTATATATATATCTTCTCTTCTCCCCCTTTGATAACAATTACAAAGGTGCATATACAAAAAAGGTTTTAATTCTTACTCACTAGTTTCAAAATATCTTGAAAGGAATCTTCCAAGATCTTCACTTTTGCAGTCCATATTTTGAACAAAATTTGGCTAATGTGAATTAAGCCATTCAGTGAAAATGATGTGCTCTCATATTCTTTCAAGTCTGTGGGAAAATATTTATCCAGTGAATCTGTCACTTTCTCCAAGTCTGAGAGATAAACCTCAAGTATTGATAACTTAGGAGTGATAAAGCTTTTCAGCAAATTGAATCTTATCAATACTCCCCCTTTCTCATTATCCAGTACACTGAGTTTAGCCAAAATCCTTGTGACTTATTTATATATCTTTGTTGTGTATTTTTAAGATGTTTCACAACCATCCATCATACTATTCAAAGTTGCCCTCTCTTTGGAAATAATGTCTTCTACATTCTGAATATATGCCTTATTGGATTCATGCAATAACTGAACAATTTTCTCCCATGTCCAATTCAACTTCTTGCATTTGTTAAGAAATTATTCACAATGCCTAAGTCCCATGTAATAGATTTACAGACTGTTGTTAGCTTCTTTTCTAAGTAAGTTTTCTATTCCTTTTCCTCTGCTATCTTTAGTAGGCTCTCATAGTGCCCATCAAATTCATCAAGTGTGATTCTCAAATTTGAAATGTCATCTTTATTCTGGAAAACAATAGGTGTTGGAAGAAATTTATTTACAGTATCAATTTCTCTTGTGATTAATCTTGCCTTCTTGTCTCCTTTCTGTTATGATCTTTTCTTTGCTTTGTTCAAAGCAGTAAATGCCAATTTTATAAGTTCTGCTTCATCCATGGTGTTAACATTTACATCACTGCTTGCCAAGAATGAGATGGATGATGTGCTTACCTCTTTCTTTTCATAATCTTTCTGATCTATCTACTTTTCTTCATCCTTCTACTCTTCTTCCTTCTTCTGATCCTCTTCCTTCTTCTGTTCCTCTTCCTTCTTCTGTTCTACCTCACCTACCATAGAAGTAACCATACTCACTGAAAAAGGGTCCTTTTCATCTTGAGATTTGTCAATAGTTATTGCTACACCAAAGACATAGAAATATGGTGGCGGATCTACTTTGCTCTTCTTAGTAGATGTCTTTGTTGCCTTAGATATCTCACCCACTCCCAATTGTGTGGGCGATGTGGTCTTAGGAGGTGAGGTCTTGATAGAGGTAGTACTCATCAGTATCTTCTCTAGTGCCTTCTGAGTTTTCTTAGTGACTTCATCATATTTCCTCACCATGATTTTCAATAATCTCACCTTGGTACTTAGTAGAGGTTTTAGTTCCTTGTATATTCTATCCCTTTCTTGAATTGATATCACAAACAACATGTTATCTATTTCTTAGTTTTTGATTGTATCATATTCAATTTGTGCAACATGTTTTATTATCTCCAATCTCCCATATAGGTCTATGGGTAAGCTTCCTTCAATTTATAATAGTGTCTTCTTGAAAGTAAGTAGGTTCTCTATCACAATGTCCTCAATTTTAAGTTTTTCTTCTTCTTCATACCTGTTATACTATTTATCAATTGTAACCAATTTGCCTTTCTATAATTCTCTCTTCACTAGCATCTTCAAGTCAGGTTTCCAAATGTCTTTTTCTTCTTTCTTCTCTTCTTCCGCTATGCTCTTCTCTTTAGGTGATGTATGCACGCTTGATCTTGTTACTCTAGAACTGACATTTTCAACTTGTGTTGTTTTCTATTGAGAAGGAGGTGGACTATCTACCATAATTACCTTAGGAGTGGGAGGGGTTGTTGTAATTCCACTTGCAGGTCCAAGTGACCTTTCTGTCATATTCTTTTTGACTTCTTTAAGTTCCTCTTCTGTCAATCCTTCTTTAACTCTGCATTCATGTACAAGATTTTCTATCTTTCTCTTCCTCAGACCTCTAGTCTATTCTTCTCTCACTTTTGCTGACTTTTGTTCATAAGTTCCCCATATTTCCTCTGTTGTGTCAATCTCTAATTCAAGGACATGTTCTACTTGCATGGTAAGTACTTCAGAACTTACTTCATAACGATTACAGGACATAATAACCTGGCCAAAATAACCCTAGACAAAATAACCCAGCCATAATAACCCGAGGACAAAATAACCCACGGTCATAATAACCCAATCCAAAATAACCCAGAGTCAAAATAACCCATGGATAAAATAACCCCATAAGATTATAGAG
Source organism: Thuja plicata (assembly GCA_018584345.1). Lineage (NCBI taxonomy): Eukaryota > Viridiplantae > Streptophyta > Pinopsida > Cupressales > Cupressaceae > Thuja > Thuja plicata. The sequence goes on from MU223538.1 coordinate 183,239, forward strand.
AAAGGAAAACAACATTTATAAATTACAAGTATATTTCTAAAAAAAAAAATTATTCAAATTTTCAATTAAAGTGTCAAATTATGAGCAATGCCTCTTATATAATCTAAAATATTATTATTGTCATAACCATCAACTAGTCTTTTTAGTCTTTCTTTGAGTTCACGATATTTTTTCCTGCTTGGTTGCGTAGTGTGTCCAGCCATATATTTCTCTATTTTATTCTCTTGGTGACCCTGTTCTTTTTTCACTGCTTTGATGAATTTTCAGATTGAGCTATGCGATGAATAAAGCAATTCACTAAATCCTCTATGACATCCCTCAATAGAATTATTGGTTTTGGGAAGATCATCTTGAATAGCTGCATAGCAGTTCCACATTATGATTGGAAACTTGGGTGACCGTCTGTTGCCTCTTTTAGTTAGTCTTCCAATCCATGTGTCTTCAAAATAATCAATTATGGGTTGCAAAGTCTCCTCATGTTCTACATAATAAGGATATTGTAGAAGTATTTCAAATGCACTGATTACATATATCTGAGGCACAAAAGCTAATGCAACCAGTTTTTTGATCTCAAATGAAAATACTTCATCGACACTGTAACGTGTTTGTAGACCTTCTTCTTG
>MU223538.1:185033-220872 GCA_018584345.1 Thuja plicata
AATATCCTCTATGGTGCCTTACAATCCCTTTTTAAGCATACTAACTTGATCTAGAATGACCATGGGTTATTTTGTCCATGGGTTATTTTGACCATGGGTTATTTTGACCATGGGTTATTGTGACCCTAAGTTATTATGTCCTTGGGTTATTATGGCGGGGTTATTGTGTCCAGGGTTATTTTGGCCGGGTTATTATGTCTGATTACCAGATTGGACATAGCCTACCATTCAACATGATACCCAGTGGAACTCCTTACGCCAGGAGATACAACGCCAATCCGGAAATGGGTGCTCCAACGATGGCCATGGCCCCACCGCCAATAGACCAACAGTCCCGATACATTTATCCATCGCAAGCCCAGACAATAGTAAGTCTGGAATATGTTCCTAGGAACTAGCCACAACAAATGAAAAAACCTTTGACACAACCCTCTAGAGTACCTTTCTTCTAATCATCCATGGTTGGAGGGTTGCCATCCTTGACCCCGCGAGCTGCTACCGCTTTTCTGAGGAACCCATCCCAACAACCATCACACTGTGAAACAAATACCCAGCTGTCTACCAAGGTTGAATCCTTCTAGAAATTGGTTTCCTCTCTGACAATGAACATGGGACAGCTGAAGGTGGGGCCTTCCACACCTCACAATTCTAATACCTAGAGAGGGAATATTTTCTTTGGACAATGAAAAACCAATTCCAGAGGTTGGAACTACAACAATGAGCCTCATCCCAATCAACAACAATGGAAAAACAATGCAAATACCAGAGGTCCTCCTCCAAACCAAAACACCACTCAGGGTGGTGCTAGACCCAATCTTTCTGCATAGCTTGCATAATTCCACACCTTGACCACGCGGTGTAGATTGAATGACACTGTTTCTCATTCTGAGGTGAACTGTGCAACATTGGAGAAGATCATCATGATCTCCTATTCAGATAGACAACAACCAGTCAATCCTACTCCCCTGGAATCATCCACATCAGAGCCTCCTCACATAGCCTTTACCTGTGAGACCATCTTCTTTGAGACAAATGAAGAGGATGAAGAAGAATCTGAATTGTAGGGGTTCTTTGATGAATCTATCTTGACCTTTGAGGCCAATGCTTTTACCAGCCCATGGATTCCCTATAACACTAAGAGTCAAGCTAGAAAATATTACACACCAACGCATCCCAAGAATACCTCTCCCCAGGATAACACAACTGATCACTCCTTCCCTCCAAAAGGACGTGGCTCTAACCAAGCTAGGGATCCAGCCGAGGGAAGTCAACTTTACCTGGGGGGATGGTTTGACATCACTAAGGCAATAGAGAAAACCACCACCTCCATGACCTTGATGGAGGTCTTGTTGAATTGCCCTGAGAAGAAGAAGTCCCTTCTAAAGATCTTGGGAAACCCAGAGGTCATTAGTCATCCACCAAAGACCGTCACATTTGACGATGCCAACTCGACCATCTTCTGGGGGAGCAAAAAGGATCCTCCCTTCCTACTAGGCTTGAAAAAATCAAGGGAAGAACCTATACAACTTCCTGGTAGATTTTGGTGCATTGGGAAACATCATGCCCTTATCCATATGCTAGAATCTCAGACTTACTCCCACTCCATCCAAAGGCATAGTAGTCCAATTGGAAAAAACTACTATGCAAATGGTGGGTGAGCCGAAAAATGTCCAGATTTAGCTCATCCAAGACCCCCAGATATCAAGCACAATAGACATCCAAGTGGTAGACATCCCTAAAACTTATGGGATGTTACTAAGTTGAAATTGGTCTAAGGCCCTTAATGGGTATTTCTCCATGGACTTCTCCCACTTGTGGCTCCCCTGGAAGGGGAAATCAAACCAAATCTAAGTGGAGAGTGAGCCAAGAATGAGGTAGGAAATCACCGAAGTTGGGAGGGTAAATGAAGTCCTTTTCTCTGAATCCTCCCTCAGGGTATACCTGTGTGCTAAAATGTTGACACACTTCTATGAATCATTCCATCCAAGGTTGCTTAAGAATGAGGCCTCAAATATCGATCCATAGCTCTGTAGTCATAAAGTCCAAAGGTGTGAAATGGAGGCCCTCAGATTGACCTAGTTAGTGCCTATGCAAGTACACCATGAAATGAGAGATCTAATGCATGAAAATGAGATCTAATCTATATGATAACAATGCATGAAAATAGATTAATCTAAATGATAACAATGCATGGTTAATCTATGAAAGGAAATACAAATGCAAGTTTAATCTATGAAAATAAACATGAATCTAATCTACATGAATAGCCATGAATGCAAGAAGGAGAAGACAAGAAGAGAGAAGTTGCAATATCCAAGCTCAAGTGCTCAAATCCTCCTCCAAAATTGCTCTCCAAACCTGCAGCATTACAATACTATGAAAACCTAATATATGAAAATGAGGAGAGATTTCCTTAAAAAGAAAAGTGAACGGTTGAGATTAAGAGGCAAAAATCAAAGGCTATGATTAAGAGGCAAAAGTCCCACCACTTAGGAGGATGTGATGAAAAAGGCATTTTTATTTAATTTTCATTTAATTTATTTCCTTTTCCATCAAATAAAGTGCTTTAAGTGGGGATTTTTATTTGTTTAATTAAAAGAGGGGTTTTCTTTCAATTAAATAATTTAGAAGAATTTTATTTAACTAAATGGGGGAAATTAAATTTAATTAAATAAGAGGAATTTTATTTAATTAAAAGGGAGAAATTTACTTTAATTAAATAAGATAAATTTTATTCAATTAAAAGGGAGATTAAATCTTTTAATTAAATAAGATAAATTTTATTTAATTAAAAAGAAAATTAAATATTTTAATTAGATAAAAATGATCAAACCTTAGGAAATATTGAAATAATTGAATTAATTACAATTTGATCAAGGAAATTGATTTGAATTGAAAATATTGCAAAGCATTTATTCAAAAATTGATAAATTGATAAAATGATAAATGTGGCCCATAGTCTAGGCGACCATTTTAGGGTGCATACAATACTGACCACTGGAGATCCTAACATTTGATTTTACTCCCAGGGAGGATCCCATAGTCACTCAGAGAGTTCAGGACCTGGACGAGAAAATGAAGAGTGAGGTAGACTCACAAGGTAACATGACAACTCTAGCAACACTCTTGTTCGACACTTGGTGTCAGGTACACTACTAGAAACATTCTGAACTAGAGTGCGAGCCTTTAATTTCCACTACTACCTGCCACATCAATGACCTCTGGGAGAAGGAACATAAAGCCAGTTCATCGGGATTGAGTAATCTATCTAGCGGTACACCTAAGGAGCTGCTTGTCTAGGAATTCAAACCAGAGGATTCTCCAGAGAAAAACCTCACCCACACACCATTTGAGTTGGAGGAATCACCTCCCAACTCTCCTAAAATAATTCCAAATGCCACTTCACCTTCCCAGCCCCAGAAAATGAACAATGACTTGTGGATCCTAAAGTTTGACGGATCCCGATCTAATCAAGGCTATGGGGGCAGAGTGGAACTGATCAATCCACGGGGGAAATCCTTCCTCACATCCTATAGGTTGCATTTTAACTACACAAAAATTGTCATGGAGTATGAGGCCTTGGTCCTTGGACTCCTGTTCACATTGAGAAAAGGAATCACCCCCCTCCGGGTGATGGGTGATTCAGAGTTGATTGTAAAATAGGTCCAGAGCCAATACATGTGTCATGACAAAAGGATGGCCACATACCCCACTCGGGTATGGAGCCTAATTAAAGAATTTGATGCTTTTGGCATCGAGCTTATTCCCTGAAAAATGTAACTATGTTCTGGGATGCCCTTGCTGTGTCTGCTAGCACCCTTGAGCTGATGGCTGGTTCCTGGCTCCAGAAGTTTTCTATTGAAATGGTCCCCACCCCATCCATCTCAGATAATATCACCCACTTTTAAGTTTTTGAGGATGACCGAAACATTCTGGCCTTCATGGCCAACGTTAGAGTCTTCGAGGATCAGGTAGTGGAAGAAATGGATCATGATGATACCAAGTAGGGTGAAGAAGATAACACAATCATTGACCTACCCACGAACACCATCCCCAAGGGGATGGTAGCTCCTTAACACATCTTTGATTTAGACCCCGGGGCCAAGATAAGATATCATCCTCCTCTGAGGGAGGAAAATTTGAAAAAGTCAACATAAACAAGGCCGATGAAGAAACATTTGTACACATCGGTACCTCCTGCTCCTCAACGGAGAAGGAGAAGATTCTCGCGGTTATATAAGAATACATTGACATTATTGCCTGGGGGTATGAGGATCTTAAAACCTATGACACATCTATCATGACTCATTCTATCCCACTGAAACCAAATGCCAAGCCCTTCTGGAAAAAGCAGAGGCTGGTAAACCCATTGATCAAACCTCTAATTTATCAAGAGGTTTAGAAACTACTATCAGCCCAAATTATCTTTCCTATCTGGAACACAACATGGGTCACCAACCTCGTCCCCATGCAAAATAAGAATGGTGAGATCCACCTGTGTGTGGACTTTTGTAATTTAAACAAGGCATTCAAAAAGGACAATCACCCTCTCGCTTTGCTGGATGAAGTTCTACAAATTGTTAACGGTTCCCAAATGATGTCCTTTCTGGATGGGTACTCCAGACATAACTAGGTTATAGTTAAGTTTGAAGATAGAGATAAAATGAAATTCACCACCAAGTGGGGAACATTTGCATATCAGAGAATGCCCTTTGGCCTTATCAATGCGGGGGCCACATTTAAAAAGGCTATGGCCATTGCATTCGAGGGCCTGGTAAACAAATGCATAATCATCTATATAGATTATTTAACAATATTTTCCCAGGGAAAGCGTGATCATTCCGCCCACCTCACCTATATTTGTGAGAGGTGTCGCCGGTACGGTATCTTCCTCAACCCTAAGAAATGCATATTCAGGGTCACTAAAGGGAAACTTCTCAGGCATATAGTCTTTGAGAAGGGGATATCCATTGACCCCGAGAGAGTTGAAGTGCTGCTGAATTTACAAATGCCCAAAAATAAAAAAAGAAATGAGATCTTTCTTCAGAAAGATAAATTTTGTCTCGTGGTTCATAACTAGATTCACTGACATAGTTAAACCACTCAATGAAATGATGAAGAAAGATACCAAGATTGAGTGGAGCCCAAGCAAAGTGAGCATTTTCTCAGATCAAGAAAACTATAGTTGAGGCACCAGTCTTGGAAAGTCCCGACTATTCCCTCCCATTTCACATATACTCCTTCGCTTCCCCGCACTTTGTAGCGGTAGTCCTAACCCAGAAATTTGAAGTGGAAGAACGACCCATTTATTTCATGAGCTCCCCCTTCAAAAAGGCTGAAGTCCAATATTCACCTTTGGAAAAGAAGGATTTTTCTATAGTCCGAGCTGTGAAGAAATTCTAGCACTATATTCTCCAGAGCAAAGTGCATGCTATGATTCCAGACCAAGCTGTTAAATATTTACTGCTGGAGAGTGAGTTGGGAAAACACCAGGAGAAATGGATGGCCATCCTCCAAGAATATGATCTAGAGATGAAACCAATGAAGATAGTCTGAGGTCAGGGACTATGTAGAGCGATGGCAGAAGTAACCCCAAATGTTGAATGCCAAACCTATAGTATAGAGTTTGTCACTCAGGATCCATTGTATACTGACCTGGTATAGTTGTTTCTCAATAACAGATGCCCGAAGGGGCTTCCCCCAAACAAATGCCACACCCTGTGATTGAAAAGCACACATTTTATGATAAAAAATAGAATGCTTTTTCGCAGGAATTTCGAAGGGATTTACCTCTAGTGCATAGATAGGGACCAAGCTGCCAAAATGATAGAAGAATTCCATGGATAGTTCAGAACTGGGCATGGCTCAGCTGATGCCACTACACACTAGATTCTTCAAGCTAGATACTACTATCCCTTCATCTTCAAATATGTCTACACTCACGTGAGGAAGTGCCACACTTTCCAAACTGCAGCCCATCATGAGAAAAACCTGACCATGCCTTTGCAGCCGGTCTTTGAAGCTTGACGCTTTTCCCAATGGGAATTTGATTTTATTAGGAAAATAAATGCTGACTCATCTTCCAACCTTTGGTATATTCTAACTACTACCGATTACTATACCTGGTGTTCTGAAGCAATCTCATGCAAGAACAACACACCAAATGTAGTTATGAGATTCCTTGAAGAAAACAAAGTCACCAGATTCAGAATGCACTTCACTATAGTGTGTGACAACGGTCTAGTATTTTCTTTCACGTAGTTAGTAGAATGGACCTATGAGAGGAACATCACTTTGAAGTTCTCTAGAAACTATTATCCCCAGGGTAATTGTGTGGCTAAATCTACTAATAAAAATCTATTAGAGGTGATCAAACATTTACTAGAATGAAACCCACGGGACTGGCACCAAAAGCTTAGGTTTTGTCTTTGGGTGGACTGTAAAAAAATCAAAGGCAGCCCTGAGGACTTCCCCATTTTATCTAGTTTATGGCTAGAATCCGGTGTTCCCTATCAACTTACAAATCCTGGTTTTACAGTTTATGCAGGAATTCAACAACTGGGACAACATTGTGGAGGTTTGGCTCTTGAACCTAGTGAGAATGGAGGAAAAAAGAGACGTGACATTGGAACATTTTGTATGTCATCAAGTAGTAGTCAAGTGATGGTTTGACCGGAGAGCCCAATACAAAGCCTATCTAGTTTCAGACCGAGTCCTTCTATGGGATAAGGACCAGGAGAAGAAAGGGAAGCACACAAAATTTCAAAGGCTCTGGCTTGGACCATATCTAATTTTTGAGATCTACATGACTAATAATTATCACCTTAGTACTATGACCAGAGAAGCCAACCCATTTCCTATCAATGGAGAGTTCCTCAAACACTACTTTGAATGAGGCGGGTGGTAAGTTGGCCTGAAGTTGTATTATATGTAAAGATTTTCTCACTTGTAAATATCCTTTCCTGATGCTCCTTGGGAGCTCCTTGTCCTTGTAAATAAGTTGTTTATGGTCTTTGGGGGTCATCTTCTTTCATCTTTGTTTTTGTGTTTTCTTTATTTTGCTTTGCGTGTCTTGTTTTTTAGGTTCCCGACATGTTTCCCTCTTCTTGTAGAGAGGTATGCTTCGCATGACATCTAGTCCCTGGAATGGTACCTTAGCCATTTTGGTTAGTCCAAAATCTATTGTTAGCATTGTAGAATTTATCCATAGTCTAGAGTTATTTTGTACCTATGGTAAAAGGTTATGGGTAATCTTCATCAGATTCATATCTTGAAGGTCTCAACATCAGTTAACAAAAAATCCAAGAAGCAAGTAATCGTATGCTCCTTGAGAGCAGATTAATTGCACTAGTTATTGACCAAGTCTAAAAATCATAAAAATATCATGGGTCTGAAATGTCTCTCCCATTCAGAAAATTAAAATGGATGGCAAGGTGAAAGAAGTACCATTGTAAAAACTAGCTAAGCTTAAAGTTCACGGTGAAAGAAGTACCGCCTTCCCCATCTTCAAAATAAAAGAAAAGAAAGAACTAAAGAATAGAGAATTATGGTATCTGAGGGATCATGCAAGATGCAGTGATTTTGGTTCAGTGTAATCAGTGCCTCCTCTCTACTTTTCCTAGAAATCATTGAATTGATTTCTTTCCAAAGCACACACTTCACAACTGCTGAAAGATTGAAGGATTGAATCAATGATGAATCAGATTTTCTCAGACACCTTGTGCCTTGCAATCCAAATGCTCCAAGTAAAGGGGAGTTCTATTTTTTCTAACTAGAGATTTTTTAGTTCTCAAATGTGCTAAGGCATTTGTCCTAGTGAGTCACCATTTGTTATGCCCTGCATAGCCCTCCCTACATTTTGTGGGCAAAATGTTGGGTCCCCCTTTTCGCTTTTTGCCTTGTTTCTTTTCCCTTTTGTCTTTTTCCGACCTTTGCTTCCGTAGGGTTGTTGTTTTCTTTTCTTTTGTGTTTCTCTTCCTCCAGGACCCAGTCCCAGAGTGTTTTTGTCTTCTTTGCGCCAGCTAGATTGTAGACTCCGAGATCCTCTATCATTACATCATCTTTTATTAGAGGGTATGGTTGCATGGGATCCCCGGGTTTGGAGTTTGAGGGTTTGCCTTTCTCAAGATTTGTGGAAGGAAAGTGGTATGTTTTTAGCCTAGGGGTATAAATAGGGTTTCACTAGTCATTGTTACATTTACCGCAAAAAAATTACCTCAGAGCGATTTTAACAATAGCTAAGTGTGATTTTTTCCCAAGGCTTGAACAGTGCTTGATAGTGACTAGAAGTTGGGCGTTCATGGTGATACAAAGCCATTCTATTGTAGAGTTCCTCTCATTCTATTCCTCTCACATTCCTTGTTTCTAAGTTAGGCCCTTCTGGTTCCTCCTCTCTGCTTTCTAGTTTTGTTGTGGGTTTCTTTCATTTTGATTTTTGTTTTCTCCATTTTTCTATTTTGTTCTGTGTCTTCACCTCCCGTTGGTGGGATGGCTCTTCTAGAGGGTTGTCCACCCTTTGTGTAGTTGTAAAGTAGTTTAATTACTGTACATTCTATTAATTTTTATAAATTGTCGTTAGTTTAGCTGTGAATAAGTTTTTTTTTTGGGTTGGTCTGTAAGTCATTCTTCGGCCCTCTGTACATAAGTGTTTGTAAATTCTATAGAGTCCTATATATTCCTTCCCTATCTGGTGGTGAGATCACTGTGCCCCTCTACATATGATCAAATTTCGAGCTCTCCCACCTAGTGTCTGTGGATTCAAACATGGCACCTCGCCTGGTCGAGTTTGCAGGTTTTTTCTCTCCTCTGTCATCTCCTCTTTAATGGTGGTTTTAATTCCCCATATGCTAGCATTCAAAATTGGCCCAAGTGGTATTCATTCGCTTGCATTTTAGGTCAGCTATCACCTTAAATTCCATTAATCCCTTTATTGCATGACCACATGACACCCCATGTCAGCCTAGTACGGATAATTTCTGGTCATGTTGATAATGGTAAGTTTTTTGGACTCCAGGTCCCAAGTTCCCCTTCAAACTTCACTTCATTCACCGCATGAGCCAGAATCCCTAGAACCTTGTGGCATTGATTGGATTCTCAAACAAGTCATTTCCTTTAATATATATTTTTGGGGTTTGATGCAAACTAACACCTTTTCAAGAATAGATGCGAGGGAGTGGTGAAACCTTTGGAATCGAGAATTCTATTATGTTTTATCTATATTGATGGTTGTCTAGTCTTGCAGGTTGCCAATAAATTCATAGATCAATCATGTCTGAAGCATATTCTCCACCTGAGACTCCAAAACTCCCAACTACTTCAACCAGGGCAGCTGCCAGGACCAAGGCTAAGAAGGCCTTAGAAAAGCTTCCACTGACTATGAAATATTTGAAGGAAGACACTATTTTGGGATCTAAAGTGGATTCCAAGTTATAAATTATCACCAAAACAAGTGTCAAAGCATGGGATGAATTTTAGGTCTTGGTAAAAATGATGTTTATTCAGTGCAAGGCCAGAGATCTAATGGCACTCAATGTGGAAGCCTCTGGAATCCTCAAAGCTACCTGCTTCCCCTGCTCAATGTAGGCTCCAGAGCTTATTCTTACATTGGCAGAACACTACAACATAGTCATTCAGGCTATCATGCTTTTCGGTCCTCTTACTTTGGGCTACCCAACACCCTTAGTGTCTCTAGATGCTACAAAATTTTCCTTTGGATTGGGGATCCCCCAGTTTGCCAATTCTACTATTATCACCTAGACCTTGGCATTGCATGAGTTTGAGAAGGTTTAGCAGATGGCCCGATAATACCTCAACTCCAACTGGCTCAAGACCCTAACAAACTATTATTGCCAATCATGTGGATGCCCAGCTTCTCAAGGTCACCTAGAGCTACAAGTTCTACGTGACTTCATATGTCTTGTGGGCACTGGCACAACAACAACCCATAACTCAGGGTTTACTCATTGTTGGCCTCCTCGGGACCGGCCTAGGCTAGAATTCTACATGGGACCATTTCCTACAAATTCAATGGGAGGCTAGTTTCCCCAGTTTTTGTAGAGTAAAAAATGCCTTGATTTATGATAACATTCTTACACCCACTCTGGCTGCCAGTTACCAGATTTCAAAGGAGGCAATGAATCTAGTTAGTTCTTACGGCCATTACTACATACAATTTCAACAACACTCTTACATTCAGGTGATTGAATTCTCCTAAAAACCATACCTATTGCCCAAGAATTATGGGGATATGGTTATTCTTTTAGAATATTTTAGGTATATCCTAGAATTGCACACTCTTTTTGGCCTCAAGAAGGTCACCAACATTCCTTTCCTGATCACCTGTGGGAACTATACTTATAGCCTTGCAGCGGTGAAAGAAGCTGACAATGAATTAAAATGTCTTGGGTTGGCAGATTTTTACTTGGCACAGAAGAACTTTGATCCACTAGATAAGATAGCTTTGACATTTCCCCGGGTGTCAGACCCCCACAAGCCTCACATGGAGGATTTTTGGGCAGAGTGCAAAGATTATTTTGAAGTCCAAAATTGACACTTTATCAGGATGACAAAAGGTATGATGAAGCGTCTCAAGCTTTAGACCTTTCCAAAGGAATTTTTAGATACCAGGTCCAGAGAAGACCCATAGTAAAAGGCTCAGGGAGTAGACAAGATGGCTCTCCCTCTAGTGGATTGGGACACCCCAAAAAGCCCAACAATTGAGGACATCACCCATAATGTGATTGAATGCAGTCATGCATATTTTTCAAAGGTGGGTCCAAAGAGAACTCACAAAGTTGGCCCATTTTTGCAGGGATCCACTTCTAGATCCAAAACCTTTAGGCAAGGTGGGGACAAAAGAAAAAGAAAAGTTGATACCCCAACCTGGGTTCTATCTACAGTTTCAGTTCTCGTTGCAGAACAGGTGCACCTTAAGCTAGCAGCGTCCCATCAGATGAAGGAAGCAATAAGCACCTGGCTCAACATCCCAATAAATTCGGAAAAACCTACCCTCCCTTCTATTTCCCCTTCCCTTGTAGAAATTATGGTCTCGACAGCAGGGATGGGAGTAGAGGATGAACATGCAGCCATTTTGGATGTCGAACCCCCATTAGTGATAAGGAGGAAAAAGAAAAGAAAAAAATCCCTCCGCTAAGGGAAAACATAGATCTCAGGATGATTAACATCCCCAAGGTGGAGATTATCGTGGACTCCCCTAACCCAGAGAATCCCCTAGAGACCTCCCCTCCACATGATGATTTTGATGACATCTTTGGGACTGATGAACTTGTAAATCTATAGGGGGATATAGGGAAGGTGGTGGAGGAGATTTTCATGTAGGAGGTAGAAATAATCCCCACTAAAGGGGAGATACCAGAAAAGGAAGTTTCCACAGAACAAGAGGTCCAGGCAGATAAAGAAAGAGAGCAAGAATAGGTGGATATCCCTGATGTTCAAGAGATACTGGTCATGAAGACTGAAATAGGAGAAAAGAGGCAAGTACAAGATGAGTAGCCAACTTTGGCTGAGGGAATTTGACCTTTGGGAGTAACCGTAACCTCAACCACCATTCTCCACACACCTCTGCCCACCCAAGGTAGTTCTTCACCCTAGGTCGCAACATTTGGCAAGGTGATCCCTATAATACTACAGTCGGATCCAGTTTGAACACCTTCACCACCTCCAGAGGATAGGCCAGCGGAGGAGAATGTCTCGGCAGAGGATGCCAGAGAAGAGTAGCAACAACTGAATGAGGGGGAAAACCCCATAGATATAGACGTTGATTCCACCAATGCTGCTAAGTATAGGGACACTGAGGCAAAAGATATTGACACCGCTAAGGTGGATGGTGCAAGTGATCCCGGGGATAAAATGAAAGAGTCTGAAGAAACTATAAATGCCAAGGATGAACAATAGAACCCCGGGGAAGACCCAAAAAATCAGGCCTTAGAAGAAATATTTCCCCCGCCATATCAATGGTTGGTGGAGTCAAAGAAGAGAAAGGCCCCGACGGCAGAAAAATCCCATCTCTCCTTAGCCAAGATGATGACCCAGAGTTAAGGCATCCCCAATCTGAAGAAGGCCCAAACACTCTGTTCCATTAAGACTGGTCTAGGTAGAGATGAAGTTGTGGTCATTGTGACACCTCCTCCCAAAAAAGAGGAAGCAACGGTAAGTGCTACGAAATATACTGTTATAGAAGTACCTCTAGGGAAGAGGGACAAGCAAGGTGAATTAGACCTGCTAAAGGAGGCTAGCCGAGAAATTAAGGCCTGATATAATAAGCAGGCCTAGAGACTAAAAGAAGAGAAGTTAAAGAATGTAAATCTCATCAGGCTACTAACAGAGCTAGCGCAGCCATTGACTACAATTCATCTAGAAGCTTCTACATTTTAAAAACTGCTCCCACAGGGTGATGTTGATGTGCTGAGGAATATAAAGAATAAAGTGCAAGAAGTAGATGACTGGGTAGCTGAGTAGGTAGGAAATGTCTGACATTTCTTAGCAATAACACTCCCAGACCTGTATATAGCTGGAAACATCTTGCGCCATGTCAAAGGTGTTTTTTCTCTATGGGAGGTAGAAACCAAACAATAGGAGGCATGGATGAGTGAGCTAGGAGAGCTCATGCATCTCAGAGAGGTACCCATCATAGAAATGGGTATTTTGGGGGAAGAGTCTTTTGATTTTATCTAGGTCTAACACTCTAGACTTGATCTCAAATTGGAGATTAGCAAGCAAATGGTAGAGGCCTTGAAAGACAAAGTCTCGGGGGTAGAGTATTGTTTGAATTTATATAAGGATTTTTTCACAAGGGTTTTGGGAGTCAATCCCTTCAACATAGATATGTGTACTCCAGTGGATTATGTTGTGGGGAAGTTAGATGAACTAATGGAGTCACAGTACCAGTCCCAGGGATATTTTGATAGAGTGAGAATGTCACACTTATCCTGCGTGATGCTCTAGGCCCATGATGCAGCAAAGATGACCGCATAATTTAAAGGAAATGCCCTAGATATGGGCAAGCAGTCGGAGGCGGCCAATTTTTTCCAGGTAAGCATCAAAGACATTGATAAAGAGGGAATTCTCTAGATTTTAGAAGCTTTCAAAAATTACAAGGCACAGTAAAGTTCTCCAAAATCTGGATATTTCCACCAACAGTGTGTGAGTTTTGTAAATTGTTTATTCTTTGAGCGCAAGCTCCCGGACTTTGAAATTTTGGGTCTAAAGTTTTGTATTCTTTTGCAGTGATTCGCGTCCAGGTTCCCTAGAGCTGACCAATCAATTTCAAGCAGTTAATAAGGGGTTAGTGGGTAGGTGATCCTGATAAGGCATGTCTGATGGAGGGATGGATCTGACAGGTGATTCTCCCAAGGCGCTGCTCCTGCATTTACTACCTGGTGCATCAAAGACAATGAGCCGCATTCTACATTTATGAGGCATGTTGCCTCAGACACCGGGAAGATCAAATTTCCTCTATTAATACTCCAATACTCTTCTCTATGTCGATTCTTCTAGCTTTCTCTTCTTGTCTTCTTCCTCTATCTTGTCAAACCTCTACTCTTTTTGAGGTGATTGTAAGTGGTGCAGGTAGTACTAGCCATTGGATAATGTATTTTATATGTTGAGTGTATAGTTAGATTAGGTTAGTTTTAGGGAAAAATACGTGTATAAATAAAAAGTCTGACCTCATAACAAGGGTTGGTGAAATTGATGATTTTGCAGTCCAACAAGTAATAGAAAATAGCTTTTAATTTTCATTTGTTTCAGGAGCTCAATGCTCAATAGTTCTTAGTAGTTTAGATGCTCCCTTGGAGCCATGGTTGTATCTACTAGTGATGCTGAAACCCTTTGAGTTAATAAAGAAGGAGGAACACCTTATGACTACTTGTTATGTGTTGTGATAAATTTGGAGGTCGTGAACATCTTTTGTGTTATATGTTTCTAATGTTGTTTGGTCCAATGTGTTGTTTAGATTAACGATCTCATTTACCCTTGATTTTGAATATGTATGAATCACTGGTTTTGTATGTATTTAGTATTTAGTGTAGTTCTTACATTGGAGCATTATTGATATTTGAAATATGTTGCATAATTATAAGTAGAAGTAATAAACTCTAAATCTGGTCTATCTTTTGCAATTTATTTGGTAAACATAGCATGCTTGTAGGAAACCTCATCCCCATTTCTGAAATCTCCAAAGAAGACAAGTAAAAATAGCTATCCCCCCGAACAAACGGTCACTTGCCCAACTTGGCTTCCCTGCACCATCGAGACCCGACACCCAGGTGCTTGATGGCCCATAAAATTCATTCTCTGAAAAAACCTTAAGAGGCATAGTTGGCCAGTACCTCGGTACCCAGTGATAACTTATCACTATTGGGAGAACCAGTCTCAAAGTCCCGTCAATAGTTCTCACAAACGCAATCTGAATAATTGTGACTCAACATTCAATCTGGTTGGACCTGTTCGATCTTTCAGTCTTAACTATCAACCAACCAATCTATCCAATCTATCAAATTAATCATCCAATCAGTCATTTCAACACTATTGTATCAAACAAAGAACACTTAATGTAAGTACTAAAAGATCAGAATGGGTTTTGGCTCACATTGTTTCAGTGAGTGTTTTATCTTTCATTGATTTTTCTTTTTCTGGTCATGTTCTTATGTTATTTGATGATGTTCTCTGAACTTATGAGAGTATCCGGGATGGTTCATGCTTGGTTTTTTCTTTTTCTTCTACCTATTTGATGATCTCATGAAATTTTGGGGCATGCCTTCTATATGCTTCAGGACAGAGAAGATCAAACTTTGTCTGCATCATGTTTGTTTACGCAAAAGGATGGATTTCTTGCTCTGGCTTTTTGTGCCACGATGCCCTACATCTGGTTTTTCTATATCAAAATAAGCTCTTATGACATAATTTCACTTCTGGAAAGCCAAAATATTTCTATCTTACTAACATTTCTCCGTCTAATTTCTAATTTCTCCTAATATTTATTTCATCAATCCTTGCAATCCTTTCTCTTTTCAAATTTTTTTTCTTCTTGTCAATTTATGCCCAATTTTTCAAGGGGGCATCCTACCTCCATTTTGTCAATCCATTGGGGCATGATTTTTAATTTTTTATTTTACACAATTCTCACAATTTCATAGTATCAAAGAGGGTCAAAATGTAGACACCCAAAAATGGCTCAATGCTTGTGCCCCCTTTTAACATGTCTTCTATATTGTGTGTTTAATCTTCATCATTCACTAATATTGTGTCATTCTTCCATGTCATCAATTACTAACATTTCTCTCATTTTGGCCAAATTGATCATCTTCCTAAATCAATCCAAGATCATTCAAAACTCATTCTATTCTAAACTCATATCAATGTCTTGTCAATCTCTTTGAATCAATCCTTTAGCATTGTCAAAGTTCATCGATGCCTTATCATCATCAATCTAGGAGAATTGTCATGTTCGTCAATCTCTCCCCAGGGGTATTGTCAATTTCATTAATTCCTTCTCCTAAATCATTATTTGAGCACATTGTCTAAGGTAAAAAATGCCTCATTATCATTTAATTCCTCCAATAGCATTGTCAAAGTTCATCAATGCTATTTCATCATCAATCATCATTTCAAGAGCATTGTCAAAGTTCATCGATGCCTCGTGATTTCCTAAACTATTCCAAAATCATTGGAATTGATCCTAAGCCTTATAAATATTATCAAAATTAATTAAATTGTACATTAATGCCTTCAATTTGGTCAATAATCCACTAATTTATCCTCTTGCGATGAATGACCTATAATTTATCCCTAGTCTTTATGAATAAATTATATTTATTCATTCTTTATCCTAAGTCTCAACAATTAATTTATTGGCTAGTTGCTAATTTATGGAATTTTGAATTTCATAAATGTTGATTATCTTTTGTGAGGAATATTGAATTCTTTGTTAATTTAATTCCTCATAAATCCACATCACTTATTCTATTTCTATTTTCTAACTCCCATCTCCTATTAAATAGCTTCTACTCTTCCACTTTCCTTTTCACTTTCTCACATCTTTCCATCCACTAAGTTAGCTTCCATTTTGTTAACTTGTCATTATTATGGCATATTTCCCTCTCCACTTTAGATTTGTATCACAATCAATGCAAGTTTCCAATTTTCATATCTTATTGTTGATTCTTCAATTTGAGTCCTCATATTCTATAAACTGAGATCATTTTGGCTTCATTTCTAGAACCACCATCTCCTAGTATTATTGCTTTCAACTTTGGCTTTTAAACACTTGTGAATTTTTTTCATTGACAAAGAGCAACATAATTTACTGTATAGAGAAGAAAGGACAACATGGAAGTTACATTTTAAGGGATTTTTTAAGTGTTTTCATGCTTTATATTTATGCTATCATTTCAAATGGCTTTTATGATAGATTAGTTAGGTTTGGATATTGTTTAGGGTTTTATGGTTACTTACATATGTATTTTCTGCCTTTTTCTGGTCTTACACCAACAAGAATAGGTAGGTGAAGAGGGTTTCCCCTTGTTGAAATCCCTTTTACAACTTAAAAGACCCCCAGGGGGAGCCATTGACTAGCACCACAAAGTCAACCGTTTCGACCTCCATCTTTATAATTTTAATGAATCTTTCCTGAAACCCATATTTTCTTAGCACCCTATACAAGATGTCCCAAAAAACCTTATCCTACACCTTAGATATATCCAACTTTAGCACCATTCCATAATTCTTGCCTCTATCCATGGAATGAATGATCTCATGGCAGGTAATCACCACATCTAAAATTTATCTACCTGACATAAAACCCTTCTGGTAGGGATTAATGATTTTTCCAAGCAGGGGTTTAATTCTATTGGTGATGATTTTGGAAATGATTTTATCTATAAAATGGAAAATATGTATGGGGTGGAAGTCTCCCATGCTTTGTGGGTCCTGAACTTTAGGTGCTATAACGATATAGGTGTTGTTAAGTTTTTTCAGGACATTTCCAGTTTGAAAAAAATCATGGGCTGCGTGAATAAGATCATACTTGATAATATCCTAGAAATGTTGGAAGAAAACCGGAGGAAATCCATATGGACCAGGATATTTATAATCTCTCATGGAGAACACAACATTTTTTACCTCCTCCTATGAGACCTAGAACAACAACTCTTCATTTTCCTCCGTGCTAATGACAGTCGGGATAGCCTCCAGGAGTCTATCAGAAATAACATTCATACCCCTTCAAACCGGGCATCTGAAAGTGTCTTGAAAGAACTCAGAAGCAAACCTACCAATGTCTTCTTCCTTCGTTAGTAATTGATTCCCTCCAATATTTAAGGATTTTATGGTATTCCTTTTTTATGAATAGAAGTAGGCCTATGGGAAAAGGCCGAATTCATATCACCTTCCTTGAGCCATTGAACTTGAGAACTTTGCTTCTAGTAGATTTCCTCCCTCTTAAGGTGTTCTTTCCATTTCTTCTACCAACCTTCCTCTTCACAATGATCATTCCAGGAGGAGACGCCCAAGGCCATGTCCTCTTTGAAGTTCTTGAGCTTCTCCTCTATTTCTTTTTTGCATTGTAAGATGTCCCCAAACTTGGTCTTACTCCACCTTTGGGCCTCCTTATTTAAGTGTATTTTTTTAAAATTCTATACATGGCCATCCCCAAAATAGGAGTGTTCCACCATCTTTTCATAAATTCCAAAAATTTAGGGTGGGAGTGCCACATTATCCCATTACACAAAGGTCATGACCCACAACCTTTCATCTCCTCCAAGTTCAGAATCAAGGGGGAGTGATCATAAACTGTCCTCTTGATATGATAAAGGCTGACCATCAAAGAAATATCCCAACCACCTAATAACATCCATCTATTTAGTCTAACCTAGATAAGTTTCTTTCCCTTTCTATTGTTGGACCAGGTGAATGTCATTCCTTGCAAATCAATATCAACCAAGTCATTGTTCCTCATTAAGTTCGCCAGCTCTTGCATACTATCTGAATCATCTCAGGTGCCCCCCATTTTCTTAGAGGGAAATAGGGGGGAATTTAAATCACCCACACAAAAGATGGGATAAATTTGATCAGCCGATATGAGGTTATTAATTTGTCCCCAAATGCTACCCCAGTCAGTTCTAACATTAGGAGTGTAGATATTATACATGTACTAGGAGACATTACTCCAAGTAGAAAAAACAACAAGGAAGTTATGAGAAAAAGCCACATCATTCCCAGATAACTTAGTAAGGTTCCATAGAGTAGCCACCCCACTAGAGGCCCCAATAGATTCACTATAGTGAAAGGCTGCACCAGGCCATAAACTGTCCACAAGAAGAGAAAAGTTTTGATACATCATCTTAACCTCCTAGATTAGAACCATGTCAAATTTCAAATCTAAGATATACTTCTTTAGAGAATACCACTTCTGAGGGCTACTCATGTCCCTTATGTTCCAAGAGAGGAACTTCATCTTTTACTTTTTTGGGAGTCTTCTAGGGTTAATTTCCACCCACTAGCAATTTCACTTGCTTCTTCTTTTTCTCTCACTTCTCTCACTGTGGGACAACTCACTTTGGATTTATTACCCACATCTGCCTTCTTTTTGGTTTCATTACCCTCACTAGCCTTCTTTCCCCCTCTAGTTTTCCTTTTAGGTTCTAACCAGTCTAGAAGAATTTTTAAAGGCGATGAAGGGGCCAACCTCATCTTTTCCATAGCCTTCAACACCCCACTTTGGGAAGGGGAAAAAAAATTAGGTTCTCTCATCTCCCCCCAATCATTTAAAATACACTCTTCACCAACTTCTCCTTGTTTATTCTTGCTTCTAAACCACTAGACCTTACTCTTCTCACCATCATCTTCCTTATTTTTCTCTTCCCTTTGGATTTCCCAGTAAGAGTTGGAAATGTCCCCTAGGACCTCAACAAACTCTCCTTCTTCCAGAGTAAACTCCTTCTCAACCTCTTTATCCTTGCCTTCTCCTTTTTTCTCCATCGTATTAAGGTTAATCTCCACCCCGATTGTAAGAAAGATTTCCCCTTTTGGGGAACCTTGAGGTACCATCTCCAACTCCATCCCAGCCAAATGATCAACCAAATTACTAGCATCGTTCAGAGACAATGATGGGAGAACCTCAGGAATTTGGTCCTTAATCCTAGGGGTTACTTTAAATTCTGCAACAACATGACCATGTTTACCACACTTCTGGGAGTGGAGAGTGACATTTTCATTAACAATGGCTTGATTCCAGCTACCCCATTTGTATTTTAACATCACAAAGTTTGGGAGGGGATTATTCATAGTAACATCTACACAGAACCTTGCAAACACCAACCTCAAATTTTGTACAGTAACAGAGTCCGCTCGCACGTATTGACCAAACTATTTTACCTAATTTATTCACCTTGTTTGAGCTATGAAATGTAAGAATATTTTAACTGTGTTTTAGTCCCATGTCTGTGCATGTCACACTAGTGTTTGAATTTTCAAAAAATATATTTGTTATGCCCTATGTTTTATCCTTTTATATTTCATGATCAACCTATTCAATCAATTCCCTTATTTTAAAAATTGTTTTGTCATGTCCTTTTTTTAATTTCGTTATCTAATCCATAAAAATGTTACCTTTTGTAATACCCCACAAAGGAACCCTCAAAACATAGGGTAAAATATGAACTAAATACTTTTTTTAATATATATGAACATAGTGCATCATCAATATGTATTACATAAGAAAATAAGGAAATATCCAACAATCGTCAAATGATCGTACACAAGTGGAAGTATTACAAGAAATCTCAAGGGTTCAATGAAAACCTAAAAAAATATTGAGAACGGATTACACACATTAAAAAAACTAGCCAATAAGGAATCAAACATCGTCGAATGGATCACAAGAGGCTAAGCCAACCATAACCCATGGCTATGCACATAGGTTACTAAACCATCCTCTAAATCCATCTAAATAGAGATTCATTTTAAGCCTAAAAGAAGTGTTCCTAAGATGATTAAACATGCAAGTTCATTACCTTCTAGCCAGAAAGGAACCAATAATATCCAACAAAGTAAGCCAAGTTCATGAAGAAATAAAAGATGCACAAGAAGAAAATGATACAAGGAACTAGGGGGAATGTTGAAAGCAGAGAAAGACATCAATTTGTGCAAGCATCAGTTCACATCACAAATGTCAACTAATTATTGGTAAACGGGTAAAAGCACAGTAAGTTGTCACAGTTTTATAAAGGAAAAGGCTAACAACACCAAATCTATTCAACTTCAAGGGCATAAAAGTGACATTTCTATTGATAATTTTAAGATGATGTGAACTGATGAAATGTGTAAAACTGGGTGAAGTTTATGCCTAAAATTTATTAAAAAAAACTAGTCAAGAATTGATATGTTTTGCTAATTTTTAAAGTCCATTTTTTGTTTGCTGAAAAATACTTCAAATTAGGGGGTCCACTTCCCACCAAAAAACTATAAGTAAAAACAATTTTATTCACAAATTTTAGAATATGTTTTACATGACATGTATAGCTAATGTAGAAGAAAAGAAAGAACTATTTTTGATCTATATTTTGTCCGTTATAACTAATCAAAGTCAAACTTACCCGAAATCGACAGTTTTCATCTCCCACCTTCTTTCCCCTATAAAAACTACACCAAACAATTTTTTTTAATATATTCTTGAAGATGAATCTCTCAGCAAGTGTTGTACATAATTTTTCAATTTTTTTAATTTGATTTACTAATTGTTTTTACTTTCTGAATCAACGTCTTCTCAAAACTTAATATACCCACTTGTAGTATTTAGTAAATTTGGTCAACTTTTTGTAATCAAAATAATATAAAATTATATATCCCACATTCTGATTCTGAGCTCTACAAAAGGGTATTTTTAATTTTTTGAAATTTTGAAAATTTTCACAGTGAAAGAAGTAGAAGTTGAAACTTCTACACTTCTGCAAATTACTTGGGGTCTGGCTGCCACATGGCATGCCACATCAGATAGTTCGGCCAAGTAGGACTTTATCTAATTAGATTTGACCGAATCCCACTTAGCCAAACTCCCCTAGGAGTCGACAGCCCCATGAGCAGTTGCGTGAGTGACCTACCCCTTTGACCACATATATAATGAATGTGGTTTTTTAGATTTTTTCAAATCTCAAAATCAATCTCATTTTAATAAGTCAACTGTTTTTAGATCAAAAGAAATGTTTTTGCGAAGGAATACAAAGGCATTTTTTTTCTCGAAGGAGTGTGAAGGTGATCTTTTTATCAAGGAGTAGTAAATCAAAATATTCTTTCTATACTTTGTGCAATGGGAAATAAAAGGAATAGATCAAGGAAATATGATCGTAAAAGGGATGAAAAATGAAAGGTTATACAAAATGTAATGAAGAGAACTGGTCGATGTTGAAGAATAGACTATTGATGTTGAAGAAGATGCAACTCAAGTAGGGGAGGAAATTGGTAGTAGTCGAGGTACAAATATTGTTTCTATAATGCAAAATTTTATGGAGATGAATGAGGATTCACTTTTAAGTCAAATTAAATCTGAACACATGGTACCTGAAAGCACTATTAAATTGCATCTCAAAAAAATTTGGAAGGAATATTTTGTGAATAAATCCGTGGAGGGAAAAACACAACTATTTTCCAATTTACTCAAGAAAAGAGAAATGACTTCGGTTTTGGAGTTGTTAGGTGTTGCGAATGAGAAAAGAACATGAGGTCAAGTAAAAGAAACAATAATTGAAAATTTACAAGATGCAATAAATATTTTTAATAAAATAGATCAAGGACATCATTCAACTGCTACTTGTAGAGCGTTGATGACTATGATTTCCAGTAACAAGTTGACACATAAAAGACAAGTTAAAGCAATTTACAAATTACTGAATGTATCTAGAAGAACTGTTCAAAGATACATTAGGATGAGAAATATGTTATATTTGAACATTGAAAATAATTGGGTGTATATTTGTAGACTTCCTCAAAAAGATAAAATTCCTGAAGATGTAAGAACACGTGTCGTTGAATATTGGATCAGGAACTCTCGTGTTACTTCTCATAGAAGGGACACTCTAAAGGTGAAAGATGAAGAGACCGGTATGAAAAATGAACATCCAAAACATTTTATAGATGGAACACAAAGTGAACTATTTGAAGCATTCAAACAAGAATTTTGAGACGTGAAAATAGGTCAGAGAATGTTTGAGATGTTGTACCCTTGCTTTGTACACATAAATAAAGTTTGTGAATTTTTTTCGTTGTAAATATCATGTTGAGTTTCATCTATAATTGCAATTATATAAAAAAATAATGGTAGTACTTAATCAAGATACAATAGTCCCTAGAAGCACGACACAATTTGTAAAGTCCATTCTATGTGATATACCAGATGACTTCAATGTCCAGTGTATAAAAAGTGATTGTAGCGATTGTGGACATTTGCAAAAATTGCCATTTTAGATTGAGAATATTGATGTTTCAATGTCGGTTTTATGGAAGAGATTTGAATATGAGACATACAAAACTAAGAAAGGAGACGAATCCAAAAAACTTGCGTTGAAGGAGAGTGAATTTCCCTACCTTGATTTTTTGAACAAATTTTGAACTATGATTTATCCATATATCCAACATTGCCATGGTGCACCATGGCAAGCTAAATCGTTTCATGATTTCAAAATTTTTTTTCCACCTAGTTGTATTCTTTCAATTGTAGATTTCTCCAAGAACTATAAGTTTTCCCCCCAATTAGAGCCCCAAGCTCAATATTATCATTCTAAACAAGTTGCAATATTTGTGCAAGTGACCTATAGATATGCATAATTTGATTTGGATGAGGTGGAAATTATTGATCAAAATGAACACATTATCATCAAGGAGGTTCATTTCTATATATAAAATGATAGGGTATATGAGAGGAGCTATGTGGCTCATTTTTTGGAATGTTTTTTAAAGATCTTGTGAGTAACGGGATAAATGCTTCACAACACTGGATTTGATCTAATGGTTGTGCAGGTAAATACATTATCTAATTCAATTATAGTATATGCATAATTCAAATTTATAAATTTTATTAAAAATGATTATTTATACACGTGTGTCTATAAATTTATCATACAACAAAATGTAAGTCTGCAAAATGCTTTAATTGGTTAGCCATGCAACATGCGAGACACAATGTTAAGGTTCTTTGGAGCCTCTTTAAAAGTGTGTTACTTGACAAAATAATCTACATGCTAATGAATTATTTTGATAAGATTTTCAATGCTAGCAACTAACATCAAGTATAGAGTACTATCAGAAAAGAATAGTTTATCTAAAAATAGGTTATGACTATCGACAAAGTTTATCGATGAGAAGAAAAGAAAAGACTAGAATTAAAGATGACATCCTACTATTCAAATGGCCTATGCAAGAATATAGAAACCCTAATTAAGTTAGATATAGGTCATATAAATTAGGTTAGACAAATACCTCAAAATGTGATCAGAGAGAGAAAGAGATATAGTGGAGAGAAGAAGAAAGAAGCGACAACATAGAGTATGAATAAGTATCGGTGAAGTCAAGAAAAGAATAAATTATAAAAGGAACAAAGTAGAACGAGATCTGACAAGCTTTAGGAGAAAGCATTTAAAGGTAAAACTTCTTGTTGATTTAATCCTAACAATTTAGCAACAAGATTGTGAAATCCCTTAATTGGGTAGTCTCTAACTGGACTTAGAATTTATATTCAGGAACTAATTGTAAATATTTTAACAAGGTGAAAACTATATAAGTGGGATAATATCTATCAAAAAATTAGTCTTTGAAAGGAATTTCAATACTCCTAACAATGTATTAATTACTCCTAACAGGGTAAAGTCATTCGGAAGATGACATCTTTGTAAGCTCTTAACCATGCACCTTATTATTACAGTGATAAGTTGTGGGTTTCATCCCCACCATAGTTTCTCCCTCTTACCAAGGGTTTTATGTGATACCAAAATATTGTGTTAAGCATTTAAGATTTTACGTGTTACATGTTTGTTAATTTTCAAGTTATCACCTATCAGCTAATATTACAACAGTTATCAGTACAAGGTAGAATAAATATCGATATCGGTAAACATAAGAGTATAAGTTTGAGATTAATAGGGAAATAGTATGAATTGTTTCATGTAATTTTTTAACCCCCCTCTTAGTCCCTAACCTAAATATTTCCAAAAATTGGTATCAGAGTGCATTGGTTCTCTAGAAGAAAAATTTAACAGCTTGGAGTATATCTGGGATAATGGAAAGTTATAGGTATAAAAAATAGTTAGAAGAAGCCCTAGAAGATGATAATGAAATGATCCATGAATTGAAGAACAAGCTAAATAAATATTTTTCAAAAGGAAAGGAACTTACAAAAAAATAAACATGAGCCTTGATGACCTTGATAGACTATCAGAAGGAAGTATCAATTCTGAGGAAGTTGATGCTGCTATTGTTGATCTATTGAAAAAGAACAATGAATTACTTGAAGAATTCAATTAGATGAAGAAGGAACATAAAATTCAATCCTTGAGTATGAAAAAAATACTAGAAATAAGGAGAACTACAAACATGCAAAGAAATTATTGAAATAGAAAAGTGATATGTTAAAGAAACAATTACTGGAAAAGAAATACTACTCAAAATAAAACAGAGAGAGATTCATGCATAGAGAGAACTGATAGAAAGTACCGATGACATAAATTTACAACAAAAATAAGAAAATTAGAAAATCAAGCAAGAGAATGAAGACTTGAAGAAAAACCTGAAATTTGAGAAATAAGTCAATGCAAGACTCACAAAATTTGAACAAAGCATGCAAAAGATTGATAAACAACTAAAAAATAAGAGAAAATTTGGTGACACTACCAGATTGGGATATATCAGTAAGAACACTATGGAAATCAGAGAATCATCAAAATCTGGAGAAATAAGTGATATACAAGGTAAGAAACCCTATAAGAATACTTTCTACAATTGTGGGAAATATGGTCATACAAAAATGTTTGTAGAAGTAAATAGGTAATTTTTACTAAAAACACACCCTTTAATGACTATTGTTATACCTACAACAATTTGGGTCATAGAGCATATGAATGTAGATCTGAAACCATCACTCGAACATCTAAGAAAAAATTCTATGAATATTGTTATAAGTATAATCACTATGGACATAAAGATTAAGAGTGTAGAACCTGAACACCGACAATGAGGAAAATGGTACACTATCAGAGAAAGGAAGAAGAAACTCAGTTACATTATTAAGTGTGGAAAATTAGGGCATACAAATTCAGGATGAAGAAGAGGGAACAATGAAGTAAGAACTAAATATTGGACACCATTTGCACTACCATGTTATATTTTCTCAAATTTTGGTCATGCCACCTACAGCTATAGATATCAGTTTGCTACCGACAATGATAGAGATATCAGAGTAAAAAGAACTATAAATCAAGAACAAGTTAGAGAGAAAATGAAGAAGATATCGGTAAAGAAGGAAGATGACAAAGTATCAATGGAAGCCCCTATGTCCAATGGCATAGGAAATTAAACCATCAACTAAGAAAGTAAGTAAATTGCTTAGGGAATTGAAACTTCATTAGAATCATAAAATAGTCCCTTAGATCAATTATGAGCCAGAACATTCAAATAACATAAATAGATGTAATAAGTAATTAGGAAATTTGAAAGATATTAGTATGAGATTATTATCGGTAAATCTATGTTACTATCGATACAAAAGGAATAATGTCAGCCTGCAATAAATGTTTTAGTAAAAGTGAACATTAGACACCTTGCCTCTATATATAATGACATCTATCTTATGAAAGTCACATTCTAAAAATTCTATTAAAAAATGAGCTTGATCAAATATTATCAATTCATATTACAAGAAGGATTTATTAGTGAGTTGTCTGAGCAGTAAACCTGAGACCAAAATTCTTTAGAAAGTGTATAACAATTATTCTGGATGAGAAGATTGTATTAATTTATGGACCACACAAGAAGGAACCTGAATAACAGTTAAATTCACTGAAAGAAACAAAAATGAATGAAGCTGGAGCATTATCTTGGATACCAAGTAGAGTTATATTGACAGGAGATGTTTGAACTTATATTCAATACAAGAAGAGTGAGATCGGAGATGAAGATATAAGTACATCCTACAAGTAACTATATAAAGAGAATGAAATGCTGAATGAAGAGTATGAAAATCTTGAAATAAAAATTTCTGACACATATCGTGCACATGCCAAAGGATTTTGAAGCTGAATGGATTAAATATGTAGTTATTAGAGTACATGGAGATTACATATGGTTGGAAGGAGATAGACAAATTGATATCACAAAGGAAATCATCTTTGCAGTAACTGGATTATCGGCTAATGGAAGGAAATGCGTAAAAGAACTAGATTTTGGAACATAAATTGAAGGTATAGTAAGCTAAAAGAAAGGTTAGAAAACTTTTTTTCTAAGAAAATTTTTGGATAAAGAAATGACATTTGCATCAATGGTTATTGGATACAAGATCTATCAGGAAAATCAAATAGACAACATATTTGGAGGAGCACTACAGGTTGCATATGAGATTGTTAATGAAGGAAACAAATATGATTTAGCAGAATTGATGAGAAATCAAGTGATGATGAATCTAAGAAAAATAAATATAAAAATTATATAATTTCGAATCATAATAAACCATCCAACCACCCTAAAAATACCCATTAAGAACTTTTAACAAACTTTTAAAAAGTTGTCACCAAGTTGTAAAAGTTGTCATTACAATTTTGACAACTTTTGAACAACGTTTACAAATATTATTCAAATGACCTCAAGATTTCCCTAAACCTTTTAAATATGAAAAAAATGACTTTAAGACTCAATTTGCACTATTTTCCACTTTATTTTTAAGTGGTTCTACCATACTTGACCCTTTCCGGACCTTATAGGTCACTATGATTCTAATGGCTTTAATAGCCTTACAAAATGGTTTGAATGGATTCCAAATATTATTTAGGACATTAAATGATAATGAAAGAATATTGTAAAATATAAAATTCTCCATGAGACATCCAATGAATATTTGCTTCTACACCATTTTTCTTAGGAAACTTTTGGTCATAGAAGGGATAGAATGAGTGAAGAAAGTTTTCAAGTACCCTTTATGCAGTGACTACAATCACCAAAGTCCCAAAGTCCAATTCTACTCCATCAACACTAAACCCTCACAAAGTATACAAATCTAATTGGCCAAATTAAGCTTGGATTACAAAGAAAGTGGTTAAGGATGGGTTCACAAAAAGGATGCAAGGTTTGGGAAGTCTTATCCTATCTCCAAATGGTCCAAAAAAAACTTTCAATTAGTCCCTCCAATCAAATTACTAGTCTGCACACATCTACACATACTTGACTGGCTAAATATATAGGGATATTTAGCCTAGGGCTTAATGCAAAAATTACCAAAACTCTAGATCTTGAATTGAAAATATAGAAAAATTATAAGTACATACCTTAATTTCATTTCCCAAGTGTTTGTGAGTTTCCACTGGATAAATGTCAATTTAGGGCTCCATTTGTACAACAAGCCTAGTTTTAGGGCCCTTTACTAGACTGTATTCACCAAATTGCTTCTAACTTGCACAAATCAACTCCAAATGAAACAAAGTCAAATGTTCTAGAAAGAAGATTCACCAGGATATTATATCATGGCATTCATTCAACCCTACCAATTTGTACACATCTATACATAGAACAATTTCTCAAGAAATCTAGTTTATTTTATTTAAAAAATGCATCAAAACTTAGTACACATCATCCAACCTCATTGGAGAGGCTTGGAAATGTTAAACTACCTTTATTCCATGGATCCAACTAACCCATGGATGGTTATGAACATTCAAAACTAAATTCAAACTTCTCGAGCAACTTTTGGTAAAGTTGCTCAAGCAACATTTTGACAACAATGCAACTTTTGCAATTTTCAACATGTTAAACCCAAATGACTTGGATTAGATTCCTATCACCTTGACATGATCAAATATGATCAAAATGATCCAAAATTATTTGAAACAAAAACCAGACACTGACAACACCTAAAACACCTAATCCCACCTAATAAATGTAAACTTAAGATCAAAGTGGACTAAGGTGTCCCAAGATTTATAGATGTACCTTAGACACCCTTGACCACAAAAAGTGGATCAAAACACAAGTTGGATAATCTCAAGGATCCATTACTTATTACAATGAAATGAAAACAAAGTGTACATGCACTGGGTGCCTTGCACCATAATTCTCAAGACAAAATGAATTCAAGTCTATCGATTTGGAATATCTTCAAGCTTAAATCCTACTTTTTGAATTGATTTAGGAGTCATCCAAGTGGAATATTCCAAAGGATGTTTCTTCCATTTGACCAAATACTCATAATAAGTGGTTCATCTAGTTTTCTTACTCACCCATTTTTCTATAATGCATGCAATCTCATGAATGGATGGTGTTGGAAATTCTTTCATCACATTGTCCTTTTCAGGATCTGTATCACCTGCAACACAATCACCACTAATAGGATCTTTATATGCAGAAATGCTAGAAACATTAAAAATAGGAGATAAACCAATTAGAGAAGGGAAGTCATTCTTGTAAGCATTGTTACCACATTTCTTTAGGATTTTGAATGGACCAAGTTTCTTCATCATGAGATTAGTATACTTCTCCTTAGGTAGCCTTTCTTTCTTAAGGTGAATCATCACCATATATCCCACTTTAAATTGCAAATCTCTTCTCTTCTTATCTTTATTCTCTTTATACTTTTCAGAAGTATGTTGTAACTTTATCTGCAACCGTTCATGAATATCCTTTATTACTCTAGAAAAATATTCTACTAAGGTTCTTCTCTTCTCCATATCCCTAACATCTCTAAGTTCTAATAAACCTCTATGGTGAACACCATACACAACTTGAAAATGAGTCAAACTAGTACTTCTATTGATAGAATCATTGTAAGAAAATTATGCTTGGGTTAGAATGGAATCCCAAGTAGCTCCATGGTCTTGATTTAGACATCTCAAAAGCTTTCAAAGAGATCTATTGATTACCTCTATCTTCCCATCAGACTATGGATGATAGGAAAATGATAGAGACACATTAGTTACAAGATTTTTCCATAATGTTATCCAAAAGTGTTCCAAAAACTTAGGATCTCTATCAGATACAATTGATAAGAGTAATCCATGGAGTCTAAAAACTTCCCTAAAGAATAACCCTACTATGTTAAAGGCATCATGAGTGGTTCTACATGGTATAAAGTATGCCATTTTATAAAATATATCCACTACTATATAGACACTGTCAAATCTAGTTTTTGTTTTAGGAATACCTAGGACAAATTCCATACTTACAGAATCACATGGCTTTGAAGGGATATGAAATGGAGTGTACAACCCTACATTGGATGTGTGACCATTTTATTTCTAACAAACCAAACAAATCTCCACATACTTCCTCACATTTGTCTGCAACTTGGGCCAGTGATAGAATATCCTCACAAGTTCTAGTTTTTTATCAACACCAAAGTGCCATGCCAAACTACCATAGTTCTTTTCTTTGATAGCGTTCTCCCTTATGGATCCTTTTGGCACACAGAGTAAACTTCCTTTGAAAATTAATCCAGCCTACATAAGAAAATTTGAGAAATCATTGTGATACCTCTCTGTCATGTCTATACAAAATTGATAGGCCTCCTTGAAGTCATCATCTATGGCATACATGTCTTTCATGGCATGAACTCCAACACTTTGTAATTGGATATTCTGAATAGTTAAGTTCCTCCTACTAAGAGAATCAATAACCTTTTTAATAATTCCTTTCTTATGCTTAATGGTGAATGTATTGGATTGTAACAATTCCATGCATTTGACATGCCTATGGTAAAGCTTCTCTTGCCTATTCAAAAAATTAAGAGCATTATTTTCAGTAAAGACAATGAATTCCTTAGGCAACAAATAATGCCTCCATTTCATAAGAGACTAAAACATGACATATAGTTCAAGATAATAAGTTGAATACTTCAGCTTATATTTGTTCAACTTATCATTGAAGAAGGCAACTGGTTTCCCTTCTTGGCTCAAAACCCTAGCAATAGCCTTATTTCTTGCATCAAATTCCACAGTGAAGACTTTGTGAAAATATGGTAGAGCTAGGATGGGTTTCTCTACAATCTTCTTTTTCAAAAACAAAAATGATTCATTAGCCTCATTAGTCCACACAAAAGTGTAGTTCCTTCCTCCTTTAATAGTATTAATGATAAGAGTGCATATGCCACTACTGTTTCTAATAAATTTTCTATATAAACTACACAAACCATGGAAATTTTTTACCTATGAAGTAGTAGTAGGTGATAGCCAATTGAGGGTGGCTTCAACCATACAAAGATCCATTTTGAGACTATTCTTTGATATCAAAAATCCTAAGAACACAATTTCTTCTTGGAGGAACACACACTTCTCCAAATTGACCTTCAAATGTTCCTCATGAAGTTTCTTCAATACCATATCCAAATGCTAGAGATGTTCATCCTTACTCCTACTAAAAATTAGAATATCATCAAGATATAGGACAAAAAAATTATTTATAAAAGGCTTCAAGACTTCATTCATAAGCCTCATAAATGTACTTGGAGCATTAGATAGAACAAAAGGCATTACAAGCCATTCATAAAGACCCTCTTTGGTCTTGAATATTGTCTTCCACTCATCTACACCCCTTATCCTTATCTTATGGTAACTACTCTTGAGATTAACCTTGGAATAGTAACTTTCACCCCCTAAAAAATCCATTAGATCCTCTATTCTAGGCATAGGAAACCTATATCTGATGGTTATCCTATTGATTTCCCTAGAATCCATACATAGTCTCCATGTACCCTCCTTCTTAGGTGCTAGGACTATAGGGATTGCACATGGAATCACACTCTTCCTAATGAGCCCTTTTGATAATAAATCTTTAAATTGTCTTGCTATTTCCTTATATTGTTTAGGGGTCATTTTGTAGGCTTCTTTGTTTGGGAGTGTGGCCCCTAGTATGAGGTCTATGAAATGACTTACTTCTCTCTGTGGCTATAAAATTTATGGTGTAATTTCAGCAATCATACCACTGTATGGATCACACAGTGCCTTGACTTCTTTAGGACCTACATCTTTTCCTATGACTTTGACTATGGGATTCTCTAAGGGTGTCTTCTGAGGTCTTACAACAAGTGAAAAACATGGTGTTTCTTTCTCCTTTAAGACTTTCATGAACTCCTTCTCCCCCACACACAAGAAAATACTTACAACATGTTTCTGTTTCCCATCATCAGGAATTGGATTCATGACATATTCAATACCACCCTTGGTTATGGTTTAGATATTGGTTTTCCCATTATGATTAGCACTAACATAAAGCTACTAGGGTCTACCTAGTAATAAGTGACATGCATCCATCTCTGTGATATCACACAAGAATCTATCTTTATACTCTCTTAGGGTAAACTCTACCCACACTTTATCACAACTGAGAGTTTTATTTTCCTTTTTCAACTATGAGGCTCTATAAGGACATGGATTTTAACTTATGAACAAACTCTTTAGAAGCAATATTATATGTTGATCCCAAATCTACTATAGCTTTGCATTCTATATTGTTCACCTTGTAAGTTTTCCTAAACAGTGACTTCCTTTGAGGTGGTTCTATGGTGGAAGGTACAATTAAGAGTGTTCTTTGCATCATCAGGCATTCTCCTTACTTTGTATTTGCATGCCTTGAATTTTTTGTGTGGTAAGAGGATACGTTCTGACTGTCATCTTCTTGTGTCAACTGAAACCTTCTATCTCTTCCTTTCTTGTTGGTACCAAGATTCTCAAGACACCTAAAGTATTGATGCCCAATGTGGTTACATGTGAAGCACTTAGGAGTGAAGACACTAGGTCCTCTTCCACCAAAGCTTCCCCTACTATTTGATCTTCTACCTCTTAAAGTACCCCTACTACTTGACTCTCCCTCTAATTCTTGATTGTTAGATTAACCTTGGTTCCTTGGAAATGATCCTCTACCATTGAATCTAGCTTTGCCTCTGAAATTGTTCCCTCTACCTCTTCTATTTTGTTCTCCTTTTCTCTTTTTCTTCTCTTCATCCCTTAGTTTCATTTGGTAGCACTTGTGTATTGTCGTAGGGTTGAACAAACTGAGTTAATCTTGGATACTAAATCTAAGACCATTTCAGTACCTTGCCAATATTTGTTTCTCATTATCTGGTATATTTTCTTTGAGGTTAATTCTATGGAACTCCTCGGTGTAGGCACTAACATCAAGGTATTTTTGTCTTAGGTTTTGAATTTTCTTATATATAAACACCTCATAGTCCTCAGGGACTCTCAATTACCATCTTCTTCCAAGTAGTGATAGGGTTTATTTCTTCTTCTACCCTTTGATTTTGTAGGAAGTTCCACAAACTAAGGGATGGACCCTTCATCTTAGACTTAGACAGCTTCAGCTTTTGGTGTTCAGATACCTCTTCACACTCAAAATAGTTTTCCGGTGTTTCTTTCCATCACATGCATTCTTATGGATTCATCTTACCAAAGAACATTGGTAGATCAAGTTTTTCTTTCCCCCTAACCCTTTCAAGGGATTCTAGGAGGGGTCTCTGATCAGCAGGTATCTCTCCTTTTTCATGGATTGGAGCCTCTTCTTCCTCTTCTTCTGACTCCTCTACAACTCTTCTTCCCTAGTTGCTTTTCAACTTTCCTAACTCTTCTTCAAGTCTCCTCCTTCTAACAACTTGTTCTCTCACTATATTTTCCAATTCAACATTGGTTATCCTTGAGGGGACTTCTCCTTCCCCTTGGTCTTCTTCCCTATCTCCCATAGTGAAAATTCCTTCCCAAAGAATAGTCCTAGTGCTCTGATACCAACTGATGCAGAGAGCACAGTGGGAAAGCACAAAGATGGGCTATCACTTCTGCAACCCTTAAACTTAGGGTTTATTCCACTCCAACTACAAAAACCTTGTGGAAATATGGATTCCTTAATTCCTAGGGGTCTTTGACACTTCCTTTACCCCAATGGTCACTTCTAGGATTTTTCCAAGATCTTCCAAAAATGGGATTTAGGGACACCTTCACTAAATGATGCCAAAATGTGGAAATATTCACCAGTGACTTCAACCAATGAATCTAAGGGTTGAGACACTTAACTTAGGCTATTAGGAAAAGGAATCAGCCAACCAATTGATTCCTCAACACTCACAGCACCAAGATCTCTTACTATCCTATAAATCATTGTAGCCTTTTCTAAGAGGTTTCTCTTAGGAGACTTTTGGTCATGGAAGGGACATAATGAGTGAAGTATGTTTTCAAGTACCCTTTATGGAGTGACTACAATCCTTAAAGTCCCAAAGTCCAATTCTACTCTAGCAACACTAAACCCTCACAAAGTTCACAGACCTAATTGGCCAAATTAAGCTTGGATTAAAAAGAAAGTGGTTAAGGATGGGTTCATAGAATGGATGCATGGTTTGGGAAGTCTTATCCTATCTCCAAATGTTCCAAAACAACCTTTCAATTAGTCCCTCCAATAAAATTACTCATTTGCACACATCTGCACATACTTGATTGGCTAAATACATAAGGATATTTAGCCTAGGGCTTGATGCCAAAATTACCAAAAATCTAGATCTTAACCTGAGCCTCTAGAATCATTATAAGTACATCCCTAAATTTCATTTCCCAAGTGGAAATTCATTTCCACTAGATAAATGTCAAGTTAGGGCTCCATTTGTACAACAAGCATGCTTTTAGGGCTTTACTAGACTATATTCACCAAATTGCTTCTAACTTGCACAAATAAACTCCAGATGAAACAAAATAAAATGTTCTAGAAAGAAGATTCACAAGGATATCTGATCATGGAATTCATTCAACCCTACCAATCTGTACACATCTTTACATACAACAATTTATCAGGAAATCTAGTTTATTTTATTCAAAAAATGTATCAAAAGTTGATACACATCATCCAACCTCTTTGGAGAGGCTTGTAAATGTTCAAATATATTCATTCCATGGATCCCACTGACCCATGGATGTTTATGACCATTTGAAACCAAATTCAAACTTCTCAAGAAACTTTTGTGAAAGTTTCTCAAGCAACATTTTGACAACATTGTAACTTTTACAATTTTCAACATTTTGAGCCCAAATGACTTGGATTGGATTCCTATAACCTTGACATGATAAAATATGATCAAAATAATCCAAAATCCATTGAAACAACAACCAGACAGTCAAAATTCCTAAAACACCTTGTCACACCTAATAAATATAAACTTAAGATACAAGTGGAGTAAGGTGTTCGTAGGTTTATAGATGCACCTTAGAGACGCTTGACCACACAAAGTATATCACAACACAAGGTGGATGATCTGAAGGATCCATCCCTTATTACAATGAAATGAAAACCAAATTTACATGCACTAGGTGCCCTGCACCAATAATTGCACACCTCCCAATAATTTCCCACTCATGGCTTTCAGGGCCCTAACGATTGGCTCTTCTTGTACTAAGGGATAAGGCTCTAGCACTTCATCTTCTGCTGCCACTAACTTTCCTTTTCCTTCTGTCTCTTTCACCTTCTCACTCACTTCTTCTATCTTGGATTGTATTTCATCAAGCTTAGTTTCTTTTTGTTCTAGTTTTTCTCTTAGGAGTCTATTATCCTCCTCACGTTCATCCATTTTATTTACCAACTTTGCATTGGTCACCATGGTTGATTCACCCGCTGATTCAAGGTCACTAATATACCTTCCTAGCCCAAATAATTTAGGGATTTGATATCAATATGATAAGGAGATTATTTCACTGAGTCAATTTGACCCACTCCTAGGTCTCTACTCTAGACCAAATATGTCATCTTCTCAAACCCTAACCTAATGTTAGAACACTTGGTTCACTTACCCTTCACTTCAAGAACCTCTCTACCAAAAATGAGTTCATGCTTCATTGAACCTACTAGGGTAGGTTCCACCAAACCAATACAATTCTCACCCAGACACTTTTTAGGGTTGTTGTCACACTAAATTATATCTATTTACTCCTTTTTTGAAGGTTTAGAGCCATAGTTCATCCACCCATCCATCAAGTTCCTTATTTCTAGGAATAGGGATAGTGATAGATTGTAGTCCTAATCAAGATCCTAAACTACAATAACTATTAAACTTTGTAAAAAATCCCTCAAACTGATCTTGGATCCAAATATCCTTTTTTAAAACTCAAAATATTTCTAGGGTTAGGAGACCTCAAGTCATCCGTATAGTAGTTCAAAACTCTTAGAGACCAAGTCCTTAAAAATAGGGATAATAGGACCAAATGATGCAATTCTCAACAAAACTAGATGAAATGGACTCATCGGCCTTCACCACTTCTCATAGGGTCTTTTCACCTTCCAAAGACCATCTCCTAAGCATTGGATCTCACTATCCAATCCAACCCTGCAAATGAAACATTTTTTTTCTCTAAATTCCCTAGTCGGGCTATTACAAGGCTCACCTAGGGAAAGAGCTCAAAATCCACCATTGAAACTGTACGCCTCTCTCTCCGGTTTCCCACAGATTTCCAAGGGCGGGGGTTAGTAGAAAAGGTTCACAAGTGCATGCAAATCAAATACGCAATGACTACTAAACGAATAACAGAAATGTGAGCAATAAAATGTACAAACAAGAGAAGGGAAGACAAATGAATGCAAACCCCACGATGCTTGAAGCTTCTATTGTTTCTCT
>MU223538.1:235820-245984 GCA_018584345.1 Thuja plicata
CTGAGGAGCTAATTATGAGTTACCTTTTTGAACTGAAGAGGTGGGTGAAGTTACCCATGTGAACTAGAGAGATGGGTGGAGTTACCCATGTGATGTAATTGGAGTTATCTCTTTGAAGATAAATGAAGATTTAATTCATTTATTTATTAATTGTTTTCAACATGTGAGATAATTGAATTCTTTTTAATTAAGAATTGCTTTATTTGATGAAATTAAATTAATTTAATTGAAATTAATTTAATTGGAAGAATATAATTAGTAAGTTTAAATATTTGATTTAAACTATAGGAAATTGAGTTTAATTGATTAAATAATGGTAAATAATCATTTAAAGGTTAATTAATTAAATAAAATTAATTATTTAATTAATTTTGAGAATTGGATTAGATTATTTGAGAAAGATGAATTTAGAAGAAAATAGATGATTAATTAATGATTAAAAAACCATTAATTAATAGATGAACATTAGTGTTTTTAATGTAAAGTTGCAAGCCTGTCCATTTTAGGGTGTCTACAGAAACTTCTATAACAAAAAAAAAAAGAAACCTACATTACAATAATTACTCTTTAATTCATCCAAGGCACAGTTACTTTCCTTGGTTGGAAATCCCTAAGGATCCATTTTACTATTTACAGTCTTGTCTGGTCTAGAGAACACAGAGAAGGAATAAAAATTTGTATACAACCTCAAAACATAAGATAAGAACTAATCCCCTCCAAAAATAACTATAAAAAAAATCTAAGAACTTAAGTACATTTTAAATTAACCTAATTCAATCCATCCATAATGCTTGTTAATTAAAAACCATAACACTATGATAGTACGCAACTGCAACTCTTCTATTGCTTGGAAATTGTAACCACAAAAACTCCAACCTCATTACAATGCTATATAATTCCTTAAATAGGTTTATTCTACCCTGGAAAACTACTCAAACTAACCCATAATTGCATTTGGGCATAAATCAACATTTTAGCAAAATATTGTCCAACACCATTTGAAAGTTGAAAATGTTGCTTAAGCAACATTTTGCACTTTTTACAATTTTGCTTTTTCACTATTATAACTTCATGATTAGACACCATAAGGTCAAAAACCATGTCCTAAGATCTAATACACTTCAAAAATGTACATTTAAGCATCCTATTTTCCAAAACCATGTTTTATCCCATTTTGTCCATCAGGACATTACAAAGGTCACTTGGACCAAAAACCACACAACTCAACAGAAACTCTACTAAAACATTTCAAATTAATCCTAAAATTTCCTAAACAACCCCATCACCCATTAAAAGACCTTTCAAAAAAAAATAGAGGGCTCCATACCTAGGTTCTCATGCACCACTAATGAATGATTTTGATAAGATTGTCATGCTGGAAACTAACATAAAGTATAGAGTACTATCAGCAAAAAGAATAGTTTGTTGAAAAATAGGTTATGACTATCAAAAAAGTTTATCAGAAATTTTTATCGATGAGAGGAAAAGAAAATAATAGAATCAAGGATGACATTATACTATCCAAATGACATATGAAATAATTGAGCAACCCTAATTATGTTAGATACAGTTCTAACAAATACTTTAAAAAGAGATCAGAGAGAAAGACATAGTGGAGAGAAAAAGTTAGAAGCGACAACATAGAGTATGAACAAGTATCAATGAATTCAAGAAAAGTGTAAATTGGAAAAGGAACAGAGAAGAATAAGATCTGAAAATATTTAGGAGAAAGGATTCATAAGTAAAATTTCTTGTTTATTTATTCCTAACAGTTTAGCAATAAGATTGTTAAATCCCTTAATCGGGTAGTCTCTAACCAGACTTAGAAGTTCTATTCAGGTACTTATTATAAATCCTTTAACAGGGTGAAAATATTATAAGTGGGATAAAATATCTTAACATAGTAGTATTTGATAGGACTTTCAATACTGCTAACATCGTATTAATTGCTCCTAACAAAGTAAAGTCATTCAGAAGATGACATCTTTGTAAGCTCTTCACCGGGCACTATATTATTGCAGTGGTAAGTTGTGGGTTTCATCCACACCATAGTTTTTTCCTCCTACCAAGGGTTTTTTGCGATAAAAAAATATTGTGTTAAGTGTTTATGTATTACATGTTTTTTAATTTTCAATTTATCAGTTATTGGTTAATATTACAACAATTATCGGTAGAAGGCAGAACATATATCGGTATCGGTAAACATAAGAGTATAACTTTAAGATTAATAGGGAAAAAGTGTGAATTGTTTGAGGTAGTGATCCACCCCTCTCTTAGTCCCTAACCTAAATATTTCCAATAAAGTGGACATAGAAAAGGAGAGCATGATGGAGCAGGAGCATGTGTGAAGTGTTCACTCCAACAACATGAAGTTGAAGGTACAAATGGTGTTTAGTGTTTCATGTGTAAGTACATTCTTCAATTTTGATTTAATTTAAACTGATAATTTTATTATATGTAGGTAACATGATAGAGAATTCAAATAAAATAGTTAAATGGTGTTGAATTGATTTGCTAGTCAAGAAACAAAATACAACAAACATTATTTTTGGGAAGTGAAAGGTAAAAATCTGTGAACTCAAATTATTTTAAAATATCATGAAGTACATTTCACCTTTATCACAATTTTTTATCTTACAATTTGATATTTATAACAGATATTGATTGATCTAATCCTTACAATTGTCAATCAATTGTTTGTATTAGAATTTTACATCAAGTGATTACTTCAGGACACCATAAGCCACCATTGATTCAGAAAAGAGAGAAATCATTCTTTTGTGATGACTATGTTGAGAAAATCGCAATGAGTCAATGTGAGAATATTGAAAATGGATATGTTTCATAATAGGATATGAAAGAGTTAATCAGAATGCCTCCTTATGAAGATGATGATAGTGACACAAAGATTCATGATCCTATATATTCATCTGATTATGAACATTTTATTTATTTATTTGTTATAGGTGCATGCACATACATGTTCCTTTATTTAATTTTAATTTATATTTCTTCATTGATGTTCAAATTTTAGAGATATTACTTATATCTTTAATTTATGCATGATTCACTTGTATAGGTGATATTTTTGTTATTGTTGTGGATCCTGAGAATATAGAAGGTGTAGATTATTATCTACTAAGATGCAAAAAAGTTATACAATTTTCCAGAAGTAATTTTAGATGGTGATGGAGAGTCATATCCAACTGGTTTAGTTGTTATTGAGGGCACATATTATCAACAAACGAAGATCGACAAAAATGAATTTCAATTTAATGAATAGATGCATGGCTAAAGAGTTCTACATTATAGTCACTTTGTTATAGCGACAAAGTTGAAATTTGAGACATTGCCAAAAAAAGGACATGACAACCAAAAGTAGAGGTTTCCTATTGAAGAACATGAAAATTTTTGGAGGTAATAAACGATACAGAGGATCCAAACTATATGTATGATGAGCTTTAGGATAATTATTTTTTGTATCTCGTGCTTTCATATTTGAACTAGAGTTTGAACTCATATATAATTTGAACTATGACTGCATATATATTTTTGGATCATATTTATGCTTTTATATTTTGACGGTTCAGTGGTTTTCTTATATAGCTATATATATATATGCATGATTAGTTCAATGGTTTTTTTATATATAGCTATATATGTATGATTGGTTCAATGGCTTTGATGGTTCAATGTTTTTTTTATATAGCTATATATGTATGGTTTTGGTTAAATGATTGAATGTTATATATGCATGGTTTTGGTTCAATGGTTGAACTTTTTTAATAATAGCTATATATATGTGTCTTAAGAGGACCTAAGGGGTCCTAGTAGGTCCTAATGTTCCTTAATAGGTCCTAATGTGTCTTAATAGGTGCTAACATGTCTTATTAGATACTAATAGGTCTTAAATGGTCGTATGATATATTAGTACCACTTAGGAACCATATGTCATTTTAGTTGATATATTGCTTATATATTCAAATTTAGTAGAGATACATTTGTTATATGCCATTGATTTCAATACAACTTAGATAGACATCATTTATTATATTTCATTAGTTTAGATACATTGTATATATACATTGAATTAACTTTGAAAAGAAGACCTATATTTTCAATATACATTTACCTTATACATGTCATGTGTTAGCTTAAATACATTGCTTGTATATGAAAATTTAGTAGAGATGTACATTTTTATATGCCATTTATTTCAATACAACTTAGATAGATGTCATTTATTATATGTCACACTAATACATTTGGGCCTATTTTTCGATGGTAATTTCTGAGGGAGGGGAAAATTTTATGAAACAACTATTTTTTTTTGAATTTGTTCCTGATACTATCGCAATTTCGACGGTTTTGGGAATACATTACAAATAGATAGATGATCAAATTCATTTTTATTTTATCGCGCAAAAGTAGTGCCCCAAAGGATGTAGCTCTTTGTGTGGAAGGCAACCCCATTCCTTGGAAGTTAAATGTCGTGAAGCCTTGAATAGTGGTACATACAACACATACCGAGAATTCATAGGTACATACTTTTGTATGCAGAAAACATCTTCGCTATGTCATGAAATGAAATATTTGCATAGTTTATGGTCGACTGTGATTTTGCTGCGACCTTAATGTTCGAACCCACATATATTTTTTTACAAATTTGTTTCTTTTTTTTACAATGTGCATCATCATACAAAAAGAAAAAGGGTTTCTTCTATGCATATTTTATCTCTATTCACGAACCATAGACTTTGTATTTTTAAAGATATGTATCATTTTTGGGCTTTGAGGCTATGGTTTGGTATATGAAACCCTTAGTGAATTTGTTTTGAATTGTCACATGTCATGACTTGTGCACGGATTGGTAAAAACTTCAACCTATTTTTTATTATAGATATTTTGTATAATTTGACATGTGCCATGGTTTTTATTTCACTATATTGGTATACTTGGGGTTTTAATGTTTCTTCATACGTTATTATAAATTTCAAATTTATGTTGGTCACTATCCAATATTTTTTTTTACAGCAGCATGGGCTCCTCTTACTGTTACTGCATCAAGTGCTTAGTCCTAGATGCCTCTCCCAAATGAACTACTTGGAAAGGACCAATGTTATTTCAACACAACCCTAATTAAGGCTTCCCCTAACTACCACTTACAAGAATTAAATGTCAACCAATTAAAATAAGGCACCTATCCATGGGCCAATAAAAAAATTACATTTTTTCAATACATATCCTTTTAAGGATTGACCAATGAGAAAACTCAGTAGGTGTAATACATTAAATGAATTTCTCTTTCCACTTGGAATAACTAGAATGGTGGTAATGAAGGTGTGCCAACATAGCATGTTTATCTTGTTTGATCTCCATCTTTCCATCCTCTTTGTCTTGGAAATATTCTCATTGAAGTGTTCTTGAAACTTCTTGTACTTGAAATAATTTTTAACTTGATGTCTTGGCCTTCATCCTTCTTCATGAATTTGTACTTGTAGATTTTTATCTTCTCTTAAAATCACTTTGTCTTTTCATTTAAATTTCATCTTGACTTTCGAACCTTAAATTCCTTCCTATACTTTGCATGGCATTTGAAATTTCATGTCAGCTTTTGAACTTACAATCATCCTTTCACATGAAGGGGCTTGACCTTCAATATCTTCTTTCTTGTAACATCATTACCTTCATGTGACATGGGTGAAACCTTATGATTAGAACTATTGTTGCAAAAATAAGAATATATGTCATACCCTTTTGTCATATTTTTAACATTTATAAGAACCTCTTGTAGATCTATATCCACTAGGTGTATGCTCAATTGAATCTCCCTCAAAGGAAAATCAAGATCTCCATGATGCAAGTTGTGTGTATACTCAATAACTAACAACAATCTTTCAAGATAAATATGTTAAGATGGAAGAAAATGCATGTATAGTGACTGTTTATGGAAGAAAATGAGAGAAAGTGCAGTGAAAACAACATTTTATTGATTCAAAACTTCTATCTCCTTATCACTTTAAATAAAACCGTATTCCTCTCTATAATTACAATGAACATAGATCTCTTTTAGACCCCAAAATCAACCAACCACCTTTTAAAACTATCCTCAAACCAACTAAGATAGTTAAAACCAAGTTTTCTATCCTAATGATTGAATTCAAATTGTCATAAAATGGATTCTTATTAAATGTACATATTGCTAGATTTCAAGAGAATGGTTAAGATCCTAGATGAGTATTATGGAAATGAATTTATTTAATAATCAGGTACTAATAAACCTATGTTTGATGTTTTATGTGTGCATTAATTTAGTTGTATGAAACTAATAATATTACTAGTTGGTTGACTATAATGGTATCACGAGTAACAGTATTGAAGTATTTAGACATCGAAGGGACAAGGATTTATTTTGGAGTAACTGATTCACCCCTCCCCTCTCAGTTACTTATCTCATTTCCAACAAGATACATGACCTCCACCATTTCCTAGGCCTGAATGACCATAATTTGCATTTGATTTACCAAATTCTTAAGGTCTTTAGTTTCTTTGTCTATCTTTGGACTCATCTTCTTTGTGCTTGCCCTTGTGTGAGTACCTGGTCCTGTGATCTCCTTCCCCTCTCTCTAGTCCTTTTCCCCTTTGTCTTGATCTAACTTTTCCATCAGGATCTATGCATGTCCAGTAAAGGCTTTTAGGCTCACCAAGCATTGCGCCCTAATTTTCTTGACCGTTTCCTCAAGTTTTTCCACCTTTATGTTGAGTTTGATTTTGTTGATTTTAGTTGAGTGTATTGATATTATTTGATTTATCATGTTATTTATGAAATTGATTATTGCTGGAATTAATTATTAAATATAGGGTATTTAAATAATTGAAAATTAAATTAAATACATATGTTTAATTGAGAAAATTAATTAAAGTACAAATATTGAATATTTGGATTTAATTGAATATTTAATTGGAATTTAGAGTTACATTAGCTTTTATGCTTATTAAATAATTAAATATTTAATTACATGGATAATAGTATGCTTTAAATATTTAATCTATTATTTAATTAATTACATGTGCAAGTTAATTATTGAAATTGGAGTTTGTATTCAAAAGGCAAGTTGTATTTGAGAGTCAAAGTTGAGTTGTACAATTAAAGGGATATTTTAATTAATAATTATTATTTTTTTTCAATTTTGAGTTGAGTCTTTTTAGGGTTTGACTGG
Source organism: Thuja plicata (assembly GCA_018584345.1). Taxonomy (NCBI): domain Eukaryota; kingdom Viridiplantae; phylum Streptophyta; class Pinopsida; order Cupressales; family Cupressaceae; genus Thuja; species Thuja plicata. The sequence goes on from MU223538.1 coordinate 243,041, forward strand.
TGTGTTGTCATTAGGGTTTTCATGTTGTGGGGAAGTTGATTCTCTTTAGGAGAATTATCTTCTCATTTGGTGATAACAGGTTTTGGAGGTTTTTGGAGAGCTCTTGTGTGTTCTTGACATATTGGAGAATTTGGGGATTTTGTGGTTGCATGTTATATTGAACCTTTGTGTAAATTTTTGGATTGCTTGTGCTTGGATAATTCAAGGTTCAATCTTCTTAAAAGGCATAATTTCTTTGTTTCTTGCATTGGATCTAAGGTAGGGTTTGTGATCCCTTTGTTGATTTTAATTCTTGGTAAAAAAAATGTCTTCTTTGTGCTTGTTGGATTGGATTTCCTTGATTAGGAGTTATTGTTGTTATTGTTGAATTGGGTGTTTTTGAAACCCTAGATCCATAATTTTTAGAGAAAACATAATTTAGCATAGTAAGGTTATGTTGTTAAAATTTGTTAAATTATACCTTGTGGAAGACCCTTAAATTAGAAAAATCAAATAGCCTATAGTTGGGACTACAGTGGAGAGAAAATATTTGTCTTAGAAAATAATCCCTTTCAAAAAAAATTTAATGGATTTAAAAAATACACCTCATTGGAAAAATACAGTGAAGAAAATAAATTCACCAGTACAAAAAAATGCATGCCCAGAAACGACAAAAAATGGAAAAAATAAAGAAAAGAAAAATGCCTTCTCCTATTTCCGTTTTCAGAAATTTCAAAAAAAAAAAAAATGGCATTAGAAAAGTTAGGTCTAAATTAAATTTGTTTTTTTTTTAAAAAAAAAAATCAATTTGAAAAGGGGAGGCGGGGGCCACCAACCCCCCACCTCCCAACGGGTGGTAGCCAAGGCCCAGCGCGACAGCCGAGGTTGTCGGCCACAACCGAGGCTCCCCTGCGGCTCCTTCTGTAAAGGAAGAGAAGCCGATGGGGCCCTTATTAAAGGGTGGGGGCCACGAGACCCCCCCCCCCCCTAAATGATTTGTAATTTAATTTTTATTAAAACTTTTTAAATTTAGTTTTTTTTTTAAGTTAGATTTAAATTAATGTTAATTTAGTTTTTATTAAATTTTTCATTTTCAATTAAAATTTATATTTATTTTTTTAAAATTAGTTTGAATTAATATATTTTATTAATGTTTTCTTTTATTATTATTTAAATGTAAATTGATATTATTTAGATTTTGTTTAAATAATATATTTTTCTTTAAAAGAATTTAGTTTAATTAATATTTTTTATTTGGCTTAATTAAACTACTTGATAGTTATTAGCTAATTAATAACTTTGAACGAGGATTATTTCTTTTATGCTATTCGAAGGGGATAGTATTTATATCCATGGGTATTATTAATACTTTAATTTACTTATTTTCTCTAAAGGAGGGACGTTTCTAAACATGGGATATGAGGTGTTATTTTGGAATATTATTATGTTAATGACTATTACGTTGATGTTTTCATACCATTGTAATTATAGTCAAATTATTAATTATTTAAATAGGTTAGTTTATATAGGTGGAATTTTATAAATTAACCTATAGTGGATTTAATGTGTGCTTTCATTTGAGATTTAATTATAATTGGTTAGTAATTTTAAATGATAGATGAATTTGCATAATATAATGTTATAAATTTGTTTATCACAATGTCATCTCAATGTTGTAATTATGTTATTAATGTATTTTGAATTATGTCTTGTTAAAGATGTAAATATCATTATGCTATCACTATGATTGATTAGTGTTTTCTGAAGTGCATTTATTATGTCATGTTATATTTTGAGTGATTATTGGAATGAACTATATATTCTTTCCTTGTATGAGATGTTTTTGTTCTAGGTGTCTGTTTGGGATAGATTACCTCTAGGATATAAAACCAGAGGTTTGGGGGTTTATTTTCTTCATGGTATCTTATATGATGATAGTGCATGTGTTCTGTGATGATGTCATGGTCTTGATTTCTTATACCCAACCTTATTCAGAGATGTATTTTATGATCTTATGAGGGTACTGTTAATTGTTATTGTTATTTGAGAACCGATGTGCTCCTGTATGGGAAGGATGAGATTTGAGAGTTATGTATTACCTTCATGTTTTTGGTTATGAGCCTAAGTAGGTTAACTAAGTGTATAGAGGGGAAGTGGTTTGCAATGGGTACAGGGCCCTAAGTGGTTACTAGGGTATCTCATTGGCAAGTTACTTAATAAGTGAAAATATGAAACATTAAGGGGTTTCAAAAATGTACTAATAAGATAACTGAGCCTCTACACATGCCTTGAGTTTATTACATGCTAGGATGGGAGAGTTAGGATCCTTGTCTTCATGAAAGGATTATTGAGCCACATAGCATCACTTGGGGGCATGGGTCCAAGAGGGAATTGTAACACCCCAAAATTGGCATCTTGCAACCCTAACCAATTTTGTTGCATTTGTTATTCTTCTAAACCATCAAAGTCCTATTGTACTAGGCAATTCTGAGTTTTAACTGACTCTACTCGACCTGAGTGTCAAATGCAGAAAATCCTAAATCTGTGTTAATCATACATCACATTTAATTCCTAAATAACTATTTGGCTAAACAAATCCTATGATCGAATTAATTTAATTATAAAGTCCTAGCACTTTAATTAAATTAAACTCACCCTCTTTAGCTGAGACACATAAAAAGGAATTAAATAATATTTAATTATTAAATAAATATCCTCTTTTTCAAATATATGAATTTAATATTCAGATAATTAAGAAAAATCAATTATGAGGTCATATTTATTTAATTAATTGAATATCTTCTCAAAAGGCTTTCTTCTATTCAGAAATAGAAACTATGAATTAATTGTGCTTTAAAGGGAAATAAAATAATTGAATTCAAATAAAACAATATTAAATTAAATAGATAAAATAGTTAAAACAGGAAGAAAACAATTTATTGAATTCTTTTCAATAAAGCTTTCT